>DWJN01002473.1:0-15202 GCA_018248895.1 Carystus phorcus
ACCTGGATGGGTGACCGCTAGTGGCAAACATTTCTTGAGCGTTTCCGTGCTTCGGAGGGCACGTTAAGCCGTCGGTCTCAGTTGCTATGATCATAGCAATCGTCAAGCGATGTCGGAGGCCTTCGGGCGGTTTAAAAACATCCGACACTTGGGTTGGCCACTAACCCCTCCACCAATGAGCATTGGGACAGCGTGGTGGAGTATGCTCTAGACCTTCTCAATGTTGAGGAGAGACCCGTGCTCAGTAGTGGGCCATTAATGGGTTGAAGGCGCGGAGAAGATGGTAAATGCAAAAAGTACACACGTGCATAGCATTTGGAAATCAGCGAATTAGTGTAGTTTACGCTGTACAACTAGCGTGTGGTCTTTACAAACGTATCTACTACCTTTTAAAACATTTAACTTCGATTAATACTCGATCGTTATCTGATCAGCAACAAACATCAGAGGTTTACATTAAGACCAAATAAAATTTCAATATAAAACTTAACGATCAACTTCAAGTTTCCAATTAGCTCGATGTAGAATCAGCAATTACAGATCTTGGAGTTTGTTAAGGTTTGCGTTATCTCGCCTCAATTTATCTTGTACGGAGAAACAATCCATTCCTTCCACGTATTCTAATATTGTCATTGTATAATTGAAGGACGGGAATGTATAAAAACAGCCAAAACTACAAGCTACGCATACATAGGAAGATATATTTTAAAGGTATATATGTACATATCGCGATAAAGTGCAAATAAGTGCGATACAATGTGGTACAGTATACTTAAAAGTTTAAGGAAAAAGTAAATTTACAAGAATTAGAATAATCTAGTTTACACCCAGTAAATACCCAGTAAAAAGTTACGAACACATAAAAAAAAACAATACAGTCGAATTCAGAACCTCCTCCTTCTATGAAGTTGGTTTATACTGATTTTACTGAAAACATACTGATAAACTAACAAATAATAAAAAGAAATTAAAATCAATTAACAAATGTAAAATTACACTGAACTGTTTTGTTTAAACCTATTAATATACATAATCCTGAATAAAATGAAGCGTAAAACATCGAAAAACCACCTTGCACCGACTTATGATCAATTTAAATTCCTTATCGTTTACTGCGCTCGTACTTTAGCCGATGTTTCGATCGGGGACCATCAAAATGATCACATTCACCAGAAGCAATAAACCGGTTACGATATGTTGACTTGGTATTTTTATTGTTGTTAAGGAGGATACCACTTAGCTAAGTCAGATGGAATGAATTAAGCTAATTGTTTTTTTTAACTAGTAAATCCTGCATAAGATTCGGTTAGGAGTGATGAAATTTTAAAGGTCATAATGTAAGAAACAGATACATTTAAGTGAAAATTCAAAAACATAATAGTCGATCAACAACCCGCAAGCGTAATGGTTGCAATGCAGGATCGCTCTTCAATGGATCCTGGTTCGAATCCTAGCGAGACAGAATAAGTTTATATGGCTAATTGTGAGAACTATGCATGCTAAGTAAGTACCTATTGTAACCACAATTACTGCAAATAAATATTATGAATCGTTATGTTCAGGGTTTGAATATGTGCGTCCTGGTCTATACATGTGTGTCCATGGTACATACGGCACACGGAATCCTAGTTTGGGGCCATGAGTGTGCAGTGTTATTTATCTATACTAATAATATAGGAAGAGTATGTTTGTTCATTTGAATGCGATAATCTCAGCAACTATTGGACCGATTAGAAAAATTATTTTCCTTTTGAATAGTCCATTTATTGAGGGAGGCTATAGACTATATAACATCCAGCTACGACTAAAAAGGAGCGGAGCAACAAGTAACCAAAAGCGAAACGAGGGCTTCTACTTAATAATATAATATTAGTAGTTAGTTTTATTATATTAATAATTTTATATATTTTGAAATTTCGAATATGTTCATCAGAATCAAAATCTCACTTTACATACTGTAATCGTGATCTCATTGATTATGATTTCTAACTGTTAAATAAATATCAGTTACAGCTGCATATTTTTACATGATTTCTTAATCACGAGACTTAAGGAGGCTTCCCTTTACGTACTTACTATAACATTATTTTTATTTGAAACATATCATTACAGACAATTTTGAAAAGAAAATATTTTCGCGGTAATTTGACCCTACATAGATAGATAATCATTATCAATGGGTAATTTCAGGTAAAAATATGTATATAATGAATGTCTCAGTCTCAGTAACCTTCTAAATTTCTCTAATGAAAAATTAAAAGTGCACTCATAACCTACTTTATCAACGTATGTTAATCAAATTGATAGTACTTAAAAATAATGTACTACAAAAGTGTTACTCACAAAACTAACAAAAAACGTACCAAAACGAATCGAGGATGAGTTAATAAACTCACACACAAATGTATAATGGCTGAACAGTTTCCAAGTAACCGATAATAAAAACAAATTAAAGAACATTTCTTTCATAAACACGCGCATATGTGTAAAACTGAGATGACTCTCATGCCTTCAATCAACGCGTTGTCATCCGCTTGGTGGTCTGTGAAAAAATGCAATAAATCTTGAATGCAATGTGAAAGAGCTTCTACAACTAACATATAAAGCGTATTGACGCGTTATCTTGTAAAAGACCGAACGATCGCTAATAATAAGTCAATGACCATTGCTAGTTGTCTATGTGTCAATAGAAGTATGATTTAAAATTGACAAGAGATGGAATGGTACAGTCGCTTATACCACTAACGCGGTCGACACTGAGTTGGGGGCCATTAACGGGTATGACAGAAAAAACGCAACTCACGAATCCTGGCTGTCTGGTATTGGAACAAAAAAAAAATCGAAAACTAGATCTACCTAAACTCGCTAAACCAACTGGTTCCGTACAAAACTAAACAAATCCTTTTAACAACTTTCATTGACCATAAATTATATTCTCGAATTGTTTTTATTATTTACACCGGTTTGAGTGAAAATACGTGTGCCAGTATAATTTTATTGGTCCGTGAAGGATTTGTTTAAGATATGAATGGGATCATAAAAAAAAGAGGTTAAGAGCTTCATTTGAGTATTCGAGAATTTTTAAAACAAATCGCTCGTAAAGTCGACGTACATTGCCAAATGGTTGTGGCTTCTTATTCGAGAGTACATTGAATCACTTTCGTATATAAGTCGTAATAAAATCGCGCACCTACATAAGTTTCAGCTTACATTGAGCCTTAAGAAGCAATATCGCCAAGTTATCGCCCAATACCTTATGCGCAACGACATCAGCAAATAATTTTTTACTTTAAATACACCACGTCAAATATCACTATTGACGTTGACTGAACCTTAGTCATTAGTAATTTCACGATGATTTTAGTTAGTCAAAGCAAAATATATCAAAACATATAATCAAATACACACCGTATACCGACGGTAGACAAACATACATTACAACATTTTAATACACAAAAGAAATAAAGACCAACTAAATGCTTTTCTAATAACACTCGAACTGCTGATAATATTGATGTATTAGTATTATAAGGTTAGGGTAATTTAGTAGCAATAGTCAATGGATGCAACAAAAACTAGCAACAGCTGATAAACTAGCTTTCAGTTTGGCAAAACATTAATATAATTTTATTACTACTGCTTAAAATAAATAAAAATTAAAACACTATCTTCATGCTAACTTATCAGACGCCTTCATGATGGCGACGAATCTATCTTCAAATGACACTAAACCGAAGCGTTTTACGTTGTCAGTTTTTGTATTAAACATTCGTTTATTTATTCGTAACATTTGCCGGAAAAAGATAGCATCCATCCATCCATCGAAACTCCATCGAACTTTATATTCAATGGGACAGAGAAAATAAACTTATCAAGTGCAACACAAAAATAAACAACATACAGTAACAAGTTGATTACGGAGCTTCGACCAGCGTCCCGTGGGGCCCTAAATACATGCTCCGGTACAAAAACTTCGAAAAAAAATCGAACCTCTGGCGAAAAAAAGTGCCTTCTCGGAAGCGCTTCGGCTTGTGATTGAATCTTTCATCTTGGCCCGTCATACAGACAGATAGATACACTACGTATAGATGACTCGTTGGTCTTTTTTCTTTTATACCATTTGTGTTGGCTTATTAGTTTCTTATGATGAAATAATCATGTCCTTCCCTTTGATGTGAAGTAGAAAAACGTGTGTATATTAACTTATATACTCGTAAGTATTTTATTCGCATACGAAACGTTATTACCTGAATAAAATAATATTCGGCAAATAAATATCTGTAAGGTTGACAAATAAAATATATAAAAGTTGTTCTTTATGACTTTATGTATCCCTGGTACTTGAAGATTTACAAGACATTAAAGTATTGTATTTGGATTACTTTCTCAAAACTTACAATAATGAATACCAAATGTTATGAGTGGTAATTATACAGCCAGTGTTGTCAGTTGTTAGCGGATGCCCCGATATTTAAGTCAAAATGAAATGTCCCACGGGATTAATTCATTTTTGCCTTAAAGGTTTACGCGACGTTGCGATGACGTGTTTTTTTTAAATCTATGACTATCTATCATTATTATGAATATAATGAAACTCAGGTTAAGAGTAAGCAATAAAAACTACTGATTTTCAGGTTTTTTGTTACGTGTCGTTATGGAAGTAAAAGGAATTCCTGTGTTTACCTTCGTTTTCTATGAATCATTACAAACAGAGTTACATTTAGAGATGATTAAAATTACGGATATGGTATAGTACTTCTCCAAGAAATAATACCTATACAAAATCCTTAATTGAACAGCTAAAAATATATCTTTTCTAGTTGCATGGATTAGAAAAAAATTACACAATAGCAACCATAACAAGCATAACATAACGTTAATTTTCAAACAACTAACATTCCATCATCTCATATCCCTCGGGAATAGATCCATTTCACGAGAAAAAAAAACATCCTGTACCCATCTCTACATTACTCATAACTTCAGTGATTTCCGCCTGATAAATTAACACGCACAGATAATAAAGCCCAGATAAAAAAAATAGCGCCTTTGCAATGTTTATCATGAGTATACATATATTTCTGTTCTCGGTCTTGATGTATACAATTGAAGACATGAGTGGAAGAAGGTGATATGTCACAAAATTCTAATTTCTAGAAAATCGATTTCAAAGTTTCGTATAAACATTTTAGGATATTTCAAAACGCCTTAAGTGTTTCGATCCAATTAAGGTGTCTGGCGGTGCCAACTGTTTAGTATTTTAATAATAAGAGTGATATTATAGAAAATAAAAAACACCATCATTCATGCATAAAACAGCGAAAATCCAAAAATGCGACATATCACTCATGTCTTCAATTTTTCTTGTACAAGACACCCGCGACACGGGGAATTCTAGTGTGGGGCTACGAGTGTGTACCTACTACGTTTATTAATAGTCCGAAATATGATCATTAAAATCGTCTTTTGCCTGTACATATTCGCTCTCGCGTTCAATATTATACTTCTTGTTTAAAAACATGAGGAAATGAATTTTAAGCAACATTTTTTTCCTCAAAGAACCCTGCTCACTGAGGCACGTTACCCGAGACATATTTGATACATTTTCCTTTCACACATTCCGAAGCTTGATTAGTTGCTTTGAAGAAAGTTTATCAAAGGACGTAATCAGAACTTGAACACGCGTGCCGCACGAGAACGTACGGTGAGCAGGACTCAGCAACACCTACCCTACCTCCTTAGCATATCTTACGAAGTTCCACAAGGATGTGGGACGTTTTCTACACATATATCTTTAAGATACCATCCAATCAAAGCCTTGATCATCGAAAATCCGCTCTTCTATACAAATAACAAAGAAATTTCTTTAGGTTCCAGTCATGATGCTACTATACTGTATACTGTAGTGGAACTTATAAAATTGCAGTTCATCCATCAGGTGTTGAACGTAGGCCTCCCTTAATTTTCGCGCACTGAAAGGTCCTAAGCCTTCTGAATACAATGGATATCTAATGTGTTCTTCAGGTCAGCAAATTCAAGCTTATACGTTACGTTTATAACACCAGGTTTTGCGACCAAATTTGACTACTGGCAATAGATATTGCTCGAATACTTTAACTTCGGGCGCTAAGTTATTTTAAGACCAGATATAACACAATATCCCGAACGCAACAGATACAACTTGAATTCTTTGTGTACATTTTATCTTTAAGTTAGTCTTACACATTTCGATCACTTGTCCTAGGTAAATTCATCAACACCTTCGATTTCGTCTGGTAGAAGATCATCTAAAAAAACATTTTCAACACAAGAAAAATTCCATACACATGATCGATTTAACGAAATGTAACACCACCTCGAATTAGCAACCTATACAAACACATAATTGATACGAAACATCACTAGAGGATATCCGGCTTTGCACAGAACCCTTTTTTAGATAAAAAATCCTACACACATGGGTTTTTTATTGCGAATCTTTCCCATCGTATTGACAATATGATAGAATTTAAACATGATCTTTTAAAAGGTTAAACGGGCCCCAAGTAGCTCTTATACAATTGAAATCTTTTCTATAACACGGGGGCGTAACCAGTATAACATATCGTTACCTGAGCTTGTACAAACTACTTCCGATATTAGTTCCGTAATTGCATTAGCCATGGAATTTCTCCGCGAAGCGAGACCCGTTCATAAATCAACAGCGGTCGAGCATTTATCAGACGACTGTTGTCAAAACATTCACACAAATCAAAATCGACAGTGACCACACGATGGCGGGCACAATGGAACATCCGCTCCTAAAAAAATCAGGCAGCCGATAATCGCTTCACGGGCCCTAAACATGTGCTTTGTTGGAACGAATTTAACATAAAAAAGTATATTTGAGAACAAGCTGTGTAAACTCTATTGTTGTCATAGATATTACTTCACAAAAAGGTTTAGTTCCTGTTAAATATAGATTTGGTCGATTCTTGCAACTCTTTGGATAAAAAGGCTGATAATAAAATATTAAACGTTTATGCAGCCATTTTCCCGTATTCCCTGTTGCGGGGGACATGGACGAGACAAATAACAATTCACTAACGCCCACGATCTAACAAACATTTATTTGTAACATAAATGTCTGCTTCGGTAGGGAATCAAACTCGCGACCTCTCTATATACATGTAAACTATTGTTTCAATTTCATTATTTTTGCAAACAAATTAATCAATTACCGAACTGATTATTGCGTTAATTTCAAATCTTTTTAAATATTGTATTTTGAACAATGCCAATTCGGAATCAGCGAAGAATGAATAGACTTTTATTAATTGAACAAACTACTAATTTCTACAACAAATCATTTCCATATATCTGGCAGTGATCACTCACAATCGAGTGACCCGTCTACTCGTTGCCTGCTTACGGCATTAAAAAAAGTTTCGCCACCACCGACTTGTAGACCAAAAACGAAAGGTCGAATCGTATCGATCGGCGCGAGCGAAAAAAAAAGCACCAATAAAAAAAACACACGCATATAGATCCGCGACAGTTATTCAAAGTATTGGGGCACGATGAAAGGCGATCGGTCCGTAGCTGCGAGAACAGGTTCCGAATAAACGAGCTCGAAACTTTCACACGAACACATGCGAGAGTGCACGCGTCCGACGGATGTCGTCGCAATTACTCGCGATTATTATTATCGGTATTGTGCCGCCGAAACGTACCAACGTCTCGACTTCCCATCCGGCGAGTACTACACGCCAGTTCTCAAACGACCAGACCGTAAAGAAACAATCCAACCATGTGAACTTAGTCCATCTTCGGATTCTAGACATATTTTTACAAAAAAATTTTGATCGTGAACTAATGATCTGATTTTGATGATCTTCTGATTTTCAATGTAAAAATTTTTTTTGGGTTCAAAATTTCCAATTTAGGACTGCATTGAAAAACCAGCGTTCCAAAATATTGTAACAAGGCTGAGAGCAGAATTATCTAACAATTTTGATCGAAAAGGAATAATTATCGTTTTCATGGTTCCAAAGTTTATCAAGGTCATTTTCATGTTCCGTAATCTAGTTTATTTTGCGACTTTTCGATTTAGGGTGCAATTCATTGCACCAGCTTTCAAACCAGCGTTACAAAGCCGTATTGTAACAAGGCTGAGTGGAGACTTATCAGAAAATTATACTCGTAATGTCCTTGAAAGAAATATCCGAATCATCTAAAAATCTACTTAATTGCGTACTAAACTAGAACTTAGCGATAATTTTATTAAATTTCATAAAACAGCATCTAGCCGTACAAAGCCAGGTGCACAGGTGAATGGTGTCTGCACGTCCGCCATAATGGCGTCTTACTGAACACCTGCAGCGGTGTCCTGAAAGCCGTGCGTGATTTATGGCCATCATTGATAACAGCGTCGAAAATTGCATCTCGAACAAAGATGTACAAACTAGTTTAGAAAAACCAGTACAGCTAGACGCGTCGAGTGTGCATCTTCTTGTTTGTCCGTCTGTCATTGTGGCTCGGGACAAAGCTCTTATGAATTATCGCCGGGAATGAATGGCGGTCCATTCAAGGGTATTGGCGAATATTGCAAAAGGGACACACCTGCGTCTGAGTGCAATCAATTGCGTGTATTGTCGGCGCGGAGATAGTTTTTGGAACAGGAATGCAGCTATTATTAAACTATTTCACCGGAACACCATTGTTCCTGTACGCAATTGTATCGAGGTGAATGGTAACTTATCCTAGTAATTTTAACGTCTAAACAGATGTCTTTCGTTAAGATTAGCTAAGATCAAAAGCAACAATTCAGGCATTACCTTATAATTAACAAAAAACCGATTTACTTTACTACATTAATCTAACTAATAATAACTTTGAGGTATTTTCGTGCTGTTTCCTTTAACTGAATTTAGTAATTGTTCATTTGAAATGTATTTATTTTAATTAGGTACTTATTTATTTACATTTATTTACGCGGGTTACACGAAATTACGGGTTAACACGGGTTACGCGGTAACAAGAAACGTTAGCATCTTCTATCAGTGCTACAGGATATAGAATCAGGGGACAATCTTCTTCTTAATCGGGCACTCTTATTAGAGCGGTCATGGTTGCACTGACGAAATACATGGAGAAATTTATGGTGGATCTTAATCGTTCGCGAGGCTTCTTTGGAGATGTGTTTCCATTTTTGCGATTCGAACCGAGTAACACTGTGCCATATTGGACGTGGTAACTTTTTTAATAAGGTCCAGTCCATCGGGTTGGTTATCGACCGCGTGTTCTTTTGCCTTCTCTGACCTTACAACTAAAGGACAATAAGTAGAAGTTGTAATTAATTGTTAATAATGATTAACGTAAAGTACATGTTTACTATTCATACCCGAAACCCCAATCGACTATAACTGCAAATCGTCCAAAGTTTTCATAACCATCCAAGCCCCGCCATCTTGTCTAATTTTATTTTCCCGGCTATTATTGCATAAAAGTCTTTTAACTACTTCTTTATCTCCCAACTTTGATTAACTACAATCATAACTCGGTAAAAGCTCGGAGTTATTTTACGAATGTCTATAAATTTCTATAGCAATGTCGTTTACATAAAACCTTCCCCCATAAAAATCCTTTTGATTGTCATTCGACTATAGCTTTTGACTTTTAACATTAAGTACGATCAATTAACACCCAGATACAATATAAATTTGTAGCGGTGCAATAAAAATTTCATGTTTAAATCAATATTCATACTGTAAATTGGATCGCTCATCAAAATTTTTTAGATTTATGGTTAGGTACGTAAAGACGGGGAAAAATGTAAATTGGGACGAAATTCAATTCAAAGCAGCCGATTTTGATTTTAGAACTAACCACAGAGTAATCATATATCGTAACGCTTTTGTAAAGACTATTTTGTAACTGAAATCTGGCAGATAAATCGTTGGTAATATTTAAAATTACTGATATTGATCCACTGCCTAGCAAATATCATGTTTTGGAATGAATGGATTACTAAGAAGTCAATAAATAAATTGTCTTATCACTTATCCTTGTCTGAACTTTCTGAATAACAAGCCCTAGGTATCCTAAACATCGTAGTGATTCACTAAAACGTTCTGAATGCCAAATATTGGTTTTCACATAAATGAGTCATGCTAAGACGTACTTATTTTCTTAGTATTGTTTTGAGTACGCTCGGTGCGGACACGTCATTAAGAATAAATTAAAATATAATGATACGTATGATAATGAACTACTGATATTCCATACAACATTGCAGTTAAGCTTTTTCTGCGTTTCGATCCGTTGTAATACAACAGTCACTAAAAGTCATCTGGTTTATACTGACTCATCCTCATTTACTATCAGCGTTATTACTAATAAACCGGGATAGGGTTTTGGTATCGAACGATGAATTTTTAAACGATTTCATCGATTGACGTCACATTCGCATATATTTATTAAAACATTCATCTGCTGATTGGATTATATTACAACAAGCGAAACGTGTTCATGACATGCAATAAGAACGTAAAAGTCGAAGCAAAAAAGAAGAGCAACACAAAAAAAATATCATTTTAACGTTCATTAACCGTCGAATCGAATTACAAATTCATTGATCGGTGACACAGTCTGACATTTGGATTTCATTCATTCGTTCATTTGTCCTCTGATCACCCATTCGATATTAGTTGGAAGTCATATGAATTGAATGAATTACGAGTCGTCTCGCAGGCCATAATTCGCGCAGTGCAAAGTACGCGAGTGAGTCAGAGCCGGCTATTGTGACCAGTCTGTGGTAATTGTGGAGAACAGAATATAAATAATAATTAGACTCATCATTATATAGATCGGAGGATTTATATTGTATTTCGAATCTGAAGAGTTGCTAATTCTTTTATAGATAAGTCAGAAAATTTTGTGCATTTATTTAAAAATTTTAAACAACATACAAATTGTATCTTACATGAATCGTCTCATAGAAAAAAAAGTTTATATTAATTATAAAGTACAATAAAAATATTTATGACAATGGTGATCAATATTAAAATGTCAAGAGATATTTATCGAATACCATATCATGCATATAAAATCAAATGTATTCTTACGATACAAGAATTAATTCTTCACAATAATCACTAAATAAAAAAATGCGTTTATTTCAAATAACCTAGAAGCTAAATAATCCCTAACTAATGTGTACAAATAATAGACTAGACTACAACGTTCTTCTGCTAATGTTGTAACGCAAATTTGCTCACCCGTCCTGTATATAATTTTACAGATGGCGACACTAGCGCCATTCCTTAGTGACCCGGTTCGCACGGCGACCGCTTAAGGCAGGCCTCTATGGTGCGGTATTCGATGTCGGAAGTTTGTAGTTTAGTATCACTAATTGGATTAAATTGTCCTATCCTATAAGTTCAACAAAGACTTTGGTCGGATTTATTAACATGGATTAGTGACCAGATGTACGTCCAAGACACGTAATTTATTAAGGCGGCTTAATAGTTCCAATTTCATAGCAGTGATCTTTGAGAACCTGGATGGGTGACCGCTAGTAGTAAAAGATTCTTGAGCGTTTTCGTGCTTCCGAGGGCACGTTAAGCCGCCGGTTATTATCGTAGATAGCAGCCGTCAAGCCATGTGGGAGGCCTTCGGGTGGCTTAAATACTAGACTCAAGTGGGTCGGCAATTAACCAGTCCACCAATCCACACTGCAGCAGCATGATGGAGTATGCTCTCGACCTCCTCAGTGATGAGGAGTAACCCTTGCTCAATAGGGCCGTTAATCGGTTGAAAGCAGATCTATGGGAACATAATCCTTCATTGCACACTAACAAATCAATATGGATACGCGATTTACACAAAAACCTGCAAACATGCTTGTTACATCTTTCAAATATTGTAAGTATTTTATTAACGTCAATTTTCATTCGTTATTTTATGCCAATAAGTAATGAATTTAGGTAAATGCTAAACTATAAATTTTCAAGTAAAAAGACAATGTTTTCTCACCGTTCTTATACAAACTTTCAACAACTATTTCACGGTCGGGTTGTTAAGTTTATAAAATTTTGTCTAAATTTCGTAATCATTCACTTGAAAAGTACCTTCCTCTTTATAATAGTAGAGTAGAAGTACATTAGTTTTAAACACATAGGCGGTGTATTTAATTTATAATTTAACCATCATGTCGCCATAAACGATATTGATGAGCGAAAATAATAAAATAGACGAATTGTCCTACTACAGTATTAAGTTTAATAAAGCCTACACCATAGAGCGGCATGTGAACCCATAAGCAACATCCCAGCGGCAGCCGGTTCGATCGCCAGATGTCGCTTCGACCTTGCGTCTGCACCGAACGGATATTGAATGGAACATACATACACGCATTCATACAAACTACAAACGGACAGATAGATACGTTACTTGATGTTAGACATGATGCACCAAACCTTATAAACAGGGATTTTTTATGTATTTGTGTGCAACTAAGTCATTGCCGATTTCAAATATAAAGGAAAATCCAGTTTTTTTTTTATTAAAACATAACTTTATTCAACTGGCCGTTCTTGTGGATGGCCTTTTTCCATCGTTCTGGCAGTGAAAAAAATCGCCTTTCATAAAATGTCATTGCTATTAAGAATATAGGTTAGATGCTATGCTCTGACCACGTCAACAAAACAAAAGTAAGTGTAGAGACTCTATCGACAGAAGCGGCAATGGCAATGACTGAATTAGTATTATATATAGTAGTTATTAGTTATTTTTGGTTGTACTATTATGAAATTGGTTAATAGTGACTTGTCATCGAGTAATTTATACCTATACATATGTATAATAAAATTGTAACTGATCGCTGTGTACCTACATGACAAATATATTTAAAAATTTCATAATGGGGTGCCTTTATATACGCAAGAGGACCCAAAACAATGTTTTTTTCATTTTGTCTGTTTGACTGTATGTTTATGCACGCTAATCTCAGAAACGGCTTATCCTTGAATGCCAGTTTTGACAATATTGTATTTGATAATATTGTAATGGGCTTTACGTAACAATTAGTGTTTTTTCACTTACGGTTAACAAATAAATAAGCTATGTCAATTTATGTCAATCATTAATTGACTTTTAGGCGAAACGCAGTTGACCGGGTCATAGTGTACTATAAAACAAATATACTACGTACTCAAAAACCATTTAATCCGACGACAATTCGACTGCTTGGCGACTCAAGGAGATTCAACATTGCCATATACCATTCAAGTAAAACGCCATTACAGCGCAATGCACCTTGCCTTCCCATATAAATGTACCAAGTACAAAATGTCATGGCATCGAACGCACCATGGAACGAGTTATCGAACAACAAAATTACTATTAAAAAGTCATATGAAGTTAACCTTAAATGATTGTCTGCCTTAAGGCTGTTGACGTATCGTCAACGGTTAACCGGACGAATAACGAAGCTTTAGATAGACATTAGTCTATATATATTAGTAATACGAGTATGACTCTTGATACTAACGACAACCACTGAGCTATATACATATATACTACTGTTTCATTGCAAACAGTTTCATATCAAGTACTTATATATTTTATCATAATATTCTAACTCCTCCACCAAAATAGTCCTATAATAATATAATTACTCTGTTGTTTTTTTGCAAATTTATAATGTGGATGTATAGTAAATATTATTCACCTACGCACGTACACACAAAAAGCACTTTTATCCAGAATAAGTACCATCGAACGGGACAGAACGATAATAAGTTTCGCGAAAAAAAACATACCGCCACATATTAGTTTAAAACACGCTAAGTTTTTTCATTCATTCATTTTTCAGTCATTGATTTCTATTTACATCGATATATAAAATACGAGAGAAGCTTTCCGAAATGTAACCAAATTATAAGATTTCATAGCCGCGATTTGTTTAATACTCCCTCCATGCAACCTTTGCACCCATTCATTCATTCATTGCTGGACATAGAGGCCTCTTCTAATTTGCGTCCGACCTGTCCTGAGCCTTCTAAATCCAACGAGTCTTAAACCTTACACGATTTTAATTCTATTCTAAATTTTGATTCTAATTAAACTGATTAAATGAAACTCAAACGCCTTTATTACAAAATAAGGTCTAAACCACGATTATCAAGTATAGGTTTATCTTTCATACTATACTTTAAGCCAAGGTTTATTTTACTTGATCTAATAGAAGTTTAAACCGGTACTTAGCTCGTCCACGTTTTGTAATAACGCCGACAACGTCGCTCGCTGCAAATGAGGCACAACACGAACGATCTCTTGAAAGTAAATGTCAGACCACAAGCGCAACAAACACGGGGCTCGGTTAAATAAGTCTTGCGGTTTTTACGCGACGAAAATAACCCGCATATTGAATTTAACAAGAACAAGCCATTCACGGATATTACTGAACGTAAATCGCGCTACTTTATAACTTGGCAACACGTTCTTCAATCGTATTATCAGTCTACTGTGCGCTATGTGGAGTTATCATCGTAATATTCAATAAAACGGTTACGGCAAATTCGCGTGAAATGTATTCGATTTATCAAAGACTAATGGTAATATGGCGTAGCTTCGTTTCGTGAACCTTAATGACCCCGCTTGAAACAACTGCTGTTACATACTAAACATATACCTACATAAAAATAAACATATACTAAAACTCTCTATACAACTTGTCTCTTATTATTTTCGATTATTTTGTGTATGCCGCACTATTTAAAAAAATGTTGTTTCTTCTTGGTTCCTGATGGATTTCCTGAAAGAAATTACTGTGTAGCGAATTCACCGCTTGCTGTTCATGTAATGATGCGATAATGTATGACAAAGAAAAGTTTATCGATTCAAAATATTCTTTGAAATACGCTGCATCTACTGATATTAATTTCAGTTTCAGTTAGGTCGGTCAATATATGTATATACAACAATTTCCTAATTCAATATCATAGATTACTAGCGACCGGTCCCGGCTTCGCACGAGTGCAATGCTGATACTAAATACACATCAGAAAAACTGTGAACGTATTATACATATAAACCTTCCTCTTCAATCGCTCTATCTATTAAAAAAACCGCATCAAAATCCGTTTCGTAGTTTTAAAGATTTAAGCATACATAGGGATATAGGGACAGAGAAAGCGACTTTGTTTTATACTATGTAGTG
>DWJN01002474.1:0-15200 GCA_018248895.1 Carystus phorcus
GATATGTCGCATTTTTGGATTTTCGCTGTTTTATGCATGAATGATGGTGTTTTTTATTTTCTATAATATCGCTCCAATTTTTTTATAAATACTAAACAGTTGGCACCGCCAGACACCTTTACTGGATCGAAACACTTAAGGCGTTTTGAATTATATGAAACTTTGAAATCGATTTTCTCGAAAAATTTTGTGACATATCACCTTCATCCACTCGTGTCTTCAATTGTTTTATGATGTAGGTGCGTGCTTGGAGCCTATGGTGGTTGGTCCTTGTCGCGGATACAGCGAGCGCTGGTTCTTCGACAGCGAGCGCGGTCTGTGCGAGCCCTTCGGCTACACTGGCTGCGGCGGCAACGCCAACAACTTCCACTCGCACGACGCCTGCATGCGCGCTTGCTATCACAACGACACCTCTTCGACGGCCTGTAAGACCCTCATTATAAAATCTGGCTTAAAAACTATTTTACATCGAAATAAATTAACGCTTACAGTCGTACTCCGCATTCGGTTCTCATGTCTTGGGTGGCATAGACAATACAAATAGGACATCGCTAACAATTATTACCTGACCGGCGAACACAAATATTTCATGTAAATATCTGCCACTGTCGGCATCGAACCCGAGACCCTCACTATGCAGGACAACCGACTAGTCTACGGGGTCGTCGAAAGAACCATAATCAATTCTCTAATTGAAAACTTTTAAAACGCATGTTTTGCCTTGTAGTATTATATTTAATTAAACTCACTTATTAATCACCTTTTCCGCATGCTAATTTAGTACCAACGACGCAAGTGGAAACGAGCACGAAGAAAATAAAATTAGTGCCGTCGAGCGCAGACAACGAAGTGATTATGAACGACACGCCCAACTCGCAAGGTGAGGTTCAAAATATAATTAATGACAATCAATATTAAGAATATTTTTGAATAATTATACTTGTGGCTTTAAAAGTAAGCTTTACTTTATCGAGTTGCTCCAAGTTCCTTTTAATTTGTTAATTTATGTTGGTGTATCACGTAGTTTTTATTTACTAACAATTTAAAGCGCTCTTATGCGATATATCCTATGTGATCGATCGAGTTAAGCAACTGAGGACGCGGTTGGTACCTGGATGGGTGACCGCTAGTGGCAAAAATTTTTTGGTCGTTTCCGTGCTTCCGAGGACACGTTAAGCTGTCGGTTTGTTATCTTAGATAGTAGTCGTCAAGCCATGTCGGAAGCCTTCGGGCGGCTTATAAATTTCCGACACTTGGGTTGGCCGCTAACTCCTCCATCATTCCGAACTGAAGCAGCGTGGTGGAGTATGCTCTAGACCTCCTCATTGAGACACCCGTCAGCAGTGGGCCATTAACGGGTTCAAGGTAAAATGTACTGGTTGGGTAATAGTGGGTGGTCTCGAAACAATTATCTTTCAGTTACAATATTGTCTACTGTTGCTATATCATATCAACAAGATTCTATTGAAACGCAATAACCTACTTCTTCGATAAACAAAAGGTACAGTAGCTTAGATAAGTTGATACAAATGTTTGGTCTCATAAACGTATCACACAAAGCAGTAGGGTGAAATGTGAAAAGTACTTTAGCGGACAGCTGTATTGTGATTATCGCTCGATAAAACTTAAGTATGAAATGTAATAAGATATTCCAGTGGTGTAATAATAATTTTGTAATGTTGTTTTAGTAATAGTCCATTATTTTGTAACAGAATATCATATATCAATGTCATTATAATTTTTTAATCAGTAATATTAGAATTATAACTATTATAAGGATAAATTAAAATAATATTTTTGCAATTTAAGATCTGATTTTCATTTACCTATCTTAGTTACTACCTCAGTACTTGTAATAAGGCGTGCTATATTATTATTTATTTTTTGTTTACATCATAAAGTAAACATTTGCGATCGGAATATAAGCAACATTCACACATCATCTCCAATATAATATCTGCTATACTTATTTTGTAGACTGAAGGATATTTTTCAGATGGCAACTGTGAAATGGGACCGTGGATGGGTTGGAGCGACTGTTTCGGTGAATGCGACTTCGCCGTCAAACTCAACTACCGTCTCATTGTGGTAAGTTTATACGCGTATAAATTAGGTTATCAAATTCACTTCTAGCTGCTCACGCCAAATAAGGACTTTCATCATAAGAGGTCTTAGACATAGTTCAGCGCAAAATTAAGGACATATTGAAGCGGTCTAGAAAGAAGAAGAAGGACTCTAATCCTATGTCAGGATACCAGGATATCATAAGATAATAATAATAATCGAAACCAGCCCCGTTTGTGAAAGATAGGGTTTAATGTAAGAAATAATATTGACAACATTATTATCACTATTATCTTATTGAGAAGCCTGCCTGGGTAACTGTCTAGCTTGGGTCATCCACTAAACGATTCGCCGTGTACTGCCTGGGGCCCTGAGTTCAGTAATTTTCTTTTTTTAACCAGTAATACATTGGTAATTTCTTTGGTGACTTATGAATATGGATAAAGATGACTACTTGCTATCAAGTTTGTCTAATCGTTTGTTGGTTATATAAATTACATTGGTTCAGATGCGAAGTTTAAATAGGGTTTGTTAATTCTAAACATTATTTAGTGTGTGCACACCTCTTCGGAATTACACGGGTTAAAAATTAAGAAACAAGCAATAAATTAACGTTCCACACTCATAAGCCCCACAATAAGACTGCCTGAGACACCCCCAGACCGAGAACAGACAATAAATTCATCAATCAAATTTGTCTTGCTGGGCATTGAATCCAGGACCCGTCAATCAGAGATCTGACCATTGCGCTACATGGAACGTTTATACATAATTGTTTTTTTTTCAGAACAATTCCACAGGTGTAGGCAAATCTTGCCACAAGCTGGTTAAAAGCCGTTCTTGCAAGCCCGGCCATTGTCGTCGGCTGTTTACGGCGAACTCGTCTGATGTCTCTGTCGACAACATGACTGAGGACAGAAGTCAAAATGCTCTTCATCATTAGTTGTTCTCTAGCAGGTGATATTGTACGAATTTAAAATGCAATATGAAATTCTGAAAATCTCTTAGTTGTAGCAAAAAGGTATTAAATTAAGATTTCAAACTAGTTATGGGAAGTTGTTAGCTTTACGATACGGACAATATATGTATGTCCGATAATTTCGGATAATTAGTCATTGGGTGTGGAAAAGTGATGAATTTGAAGGGTATATACTACATGTGGATTATTTCTTTAGGCATGTAGAAAAGCATCGGAAGTATTATGTAAAATTATTTTAAGTAGTAGCTCGTCCTTGTTTGTTTTCAGGTAATACATATATACCTTGCACCCAAAACTAATTTTTGTCAGGGAAAAAAAAAATTAATCAAGAGGTCATTCTTATTTAAATATCATTATTTGCAATAGAGACACAAAAGCAATTAAAATATATTTAAAAACCCTAGTTAATGCAATCTATAATATGTATTAGATAAATATGTAAATCTTTTTACGTAGCCGCATAATACAAATGAGCCAGACAAAGACAAGAATTAAAAAATACATATCTTTTCGCCAGTGGTCGATGACAAAGTCAGCATTTAAAATTCTAAGTGCAATGTTGAGATTTAGCAGTTTCAATTTTGTTATAAGTACCAATAATATCGTTGTTTCGGATACGAATACGATCGATGATAACAATACACGCACAGCCCTAGCGCGTGATCGTTTTACGGCTGCCGGCCACGAGTTGCAGTCATAAATAATAAAAAAAGCCTTGGACGCGAGTTTATCTGTCACAGATAAAATTTTTCTTCAAGATTATGATTATATTCTATTTAAATAAATACTATATTCTCTGTTTACGATTATATTCATAAATTATAGACATTTTATATTTTACCGGTTACCCATTTTAGACTATAATTGATAAGCATTTTAAATATTACTAATTCCATTGTAAATTGTTTTAGAAATAGATGATAGAGATTATTGCTCATTACGATCACTTTGATCAATAAAAATTGGACTGTTATCTACAATGTAGTAAATTATAATTATCTCAGCTGATTGTATTAGACTGTTTTGATAATAATTTTGTAATATAAATATTCTATTATACTTTGATGTAGGTATCGTTAAGTTTCGTCTTATAAAGAGATTTCATTGTGTAGCTCTAAAATATATTTTTACTAAATATATTTATTAATTAAAGTAAAGTTGAATGTTGTTTGTGTAGGAATCATTCTCTGTATCGCCAGCATATCATAATGATTTATCGGCAGTAATCATCGAATAAGTCTATTAATTTTACATGAACATGCATGTCAGTAGTATATGAAACAGAAGTTGTATTTAGAGAAATATGAAGCAAAATAAAATTATTGAAACTTGGTTGCTTTTATTATTTACTACAATTTTAACATCCGCGCATTTGAAAAGTCTTCTGCTTATATCCATACCAGGCGTGAATAACTTAAGTCAAAATGCACTTTTTTGGTGCAGCCACATTTAAGTTTAAATTTTCATCTGTAAATTCTTACTTTATGCACTTTTTTATCTGAGTGTGTATTAATTTGCTTTGAGTTTTCAGATCATTATGAATTAAACAATCTTAACGCCTAATAAGCATTAAAAAAAAATATATACAAGTCGAGTTACACGCCTGGTACTACGGATATATATAGTAGGTATTTTAGGTCCCGAAGTACCTAATTTGCAAGTTTATATTGCCTGTATGTTGTTTGCTTGACACAACTCGATTTTAATTCAACCAAAATAGACTTTTTGTGACTTTATATAGATTACATGTTTGTGTAAAAAAAATCTACTTTCCAAATTTTCTGGCTGAAAATACCGAAAAGTAGTTGTGGATATCTTGAATTTAACAGCGTTTTTATTTTAAGGTTTATTCAGAGTTTTCCGTGGGAATGGGAAATATCGAGCCTTCGTGGATTCATTTTTTAAGTTGGCTTAGTAATTTTTTTCGTTGTCGTAGTAACAGTTGCAATTGCAACTAGGCTAGTAAAATTAAGCCTAAGTTTGATTCTTGAAGTTTTAAAGATAAAGATGACGATGGGAAGGCCATACATTAATTATACATGGCCGTCATCGCAATTCGCCATAATCTGGCGGCCTGAAATAGGTACATATCTTAAGCCTGTACTGATAAATTGTGCTGTCGGGGGCAGAAATCAGCATCCTAGTTGGTGATAGGGCTCCAAGTAAATATTTAAAGCATATTAAGATTACGATTACGTTACTAATATTATTTATAGTGTTATAGTGTGTTCGTTAGGCCTCCCTGGCTATCTATCACACTCTTGCATGAGTCGGCCGCTAAACAACTTACATACCAGTATTTTTGTTCTTTTGTTTTCTTCGTGGTAACTCATTGGTCAAGCCTTTAGTACCTAATAATGATGTTCTTGGGTATTTATTTACTACGGGTAAGTTTATTCGATTCTATAATAAAAATATTTTATATTTTCATAACAAATTGAAATTAAAAAATAATTGAAAATCAATTTTAGTAAAATATTTTATTTGTTATACAATAGTCAACAACACTTTGTACACAACTTGAACTTACAATACAATATATCTAATTATTTGTATACATATTTATGATAATTACGTGGGAACATTACTGCACTCAAACACCCACAGTCGTTATCTAGCTTTTCTATAATACTGTCTAGGAACATCACAGTCGCATTTTGTTGCGGTTAAATATTCTATTCTTTTTTTAAATCATATCCAACATTGCTATCTCGCTTTTTATAGGTTATTTGAATTTCGACAAAGTCTAAACAATATAAGATTTGTTTTGCGAAATCGCAATTTAAAAAAAATGAATTTGAAAACTTATGGTGTGGTAACATTTGTTTGTGACCTTTTCGAAATCCATCATCGCATTGTATTGGTCTTAGCGCGGTAGTTCCATAAACTCTGTGAGCAAAACAATAGCTAAGTAATTCTGCGATGAGATTATTGCAATAATCAGTTTCTGGTTAAGTATTATAAACAAATAGTTTTAATTAAATCATAGGTATTTATTACCGTACATTTAAACACACAAAAATGGGCGAGCAGGTATGTTATTAGCAAAACGTGCTTCACGGTGCAATAGCCCACAAAAGTATACAACATATCTTATAATTTCACTTCTCAGGTGGGTGTAACAAACAACAAGCTAAACACTGCCTCATATTGATAATAATCTCCTAGGAACATCTATACATATAATAAAACTGTAACGGATCGCTGTCTGTACATGGTAAATATATTAAAAAAACCTAATAGGGGGCCTTTATATACGCAAGACAACCTAAAACATTTTTTCATTTTGTCTGTATGTTTGAGCACGCTAATCTCAAAAACGGTTAATCCGATTTCAATGCAGTTTTCGGGATTATATTGTGTTGGGCAATACTTAACATTTAGTGACTTTTTCATTTAAATCGATTAACAGATAAAGAAGTCATGTCAATTAATGTTAATTATTCATTAACTGTTACGCGAAAAAAATTGACCGGGTCACCTAGTCAAGTTTTACATAAAATAAATAAAAAATAATTATTTAATATAAAATATTGAACATACATTGTAAATTACAAACGTTGAAGCGTTAGGTTATCGCCATGATATGCCCGTTTATCACAATCAGCGGTAAACCTCTGTGGTAAAATAATTTTAATGGTACATATTATTTTTACCGGACCTTGTTCGCTTTTTGTTTGTATATTCGCTATACAGTGTACCCATGCGTAGATTTAGGACGCGACGGTTGGTAAAAGGTCGAATGACATTTGTCTCATATTGCACTTCAGTTTTACGAATACTACTCGAATTATAATTAATAAATAATATGAAAATAAAGGAGGTTTTTATTAGCACACAAATAAATAATTTGACTAACCTAGGATAGACCTACTTTCATAGGATGGTATTTCTCGGATCCACTGCGTTGTAGAATTAACATAAACATGGATATCAAAATATAAGGTTATATAAAACAGAAAGATAATGCAAACTGATCTTCGTTCGCTTTTGTATTATATGTGTAACAATGGCCATTGAATCTTGGAAATTAACAATGACAGGTAAACGTGGTATCGACAGTTCGTTTGGATGTAATTCAACAATATTCAAGCGATACCTCGCGACGTGTCACGGAACATGTTTTTATGAACTAACTTTCACTCTCGGAGTCTCGCGTCGGAGCCGGCTAGCGTTACATTATTATATTATCTATCTTAAGCTATTAGAATACATTAATATTTATAATCTATCGTTTTCAAGGTGTATCTTTGGTTGTACCTAGTTACGTACTAAATTTTAATGTAATTTTTTGTCTAACACCATAAAGTGTTATAAACGATTCATTTTCACGCTAAATTTTATAAAGACATTATCTTTATCTCAATATTTGTTTGAAGTTGTTAGGACCAAAAAACGCTTACTATTTTAGCGAATCGTTATACAAAACTAAAATCTTTTTGTACATTATACAAATCACACATTATCCATAATACTTACTGTAATAACAACATCTTTATCCACGACACTTCTAGTACAGCTAAGAATTCTTACATTAGTAATTGTATAGTAAATTATATCTCGACTGCACGAGTGACCGTTAACAATACTAAATAATTATAATAGCTAAATGCGAGTGATGGACGGCTTCCGTGGTGCAGCACAGCACCGAGGAGCGACGCATTCTTTAGCACAAGGACATGAACACGCTATGTTGGCGAAATCTATTAAAGCTTTTTTATCTTCGTCTGAACCTGTAGACAATATATGTGTTAACGTAGAAGTTATGAAAGCCGCAGTTATTGATTTTCGTTCTGACATATTTATCGTATGGTAAATCTCATCCATAGACGTATATGTAGATACCTATATCTATTCGCATTATAGGCTTAAAATATAATATTGTTTGATTAATCGAAATGACGTAAATATGTAAGTGGTAGTATAGTTTTAGAGGTCGAAGTCCTTTACTATAAGGATAATGACCCAATTGATAGTTAAGAAAAAATATGATATTTGGCGTGTAGAGCATTTTTTTTACACTATATTAGTTAATGCGTCACCACTATCCTGCCTGATGGTAAGCAGAGGTGCATCGTTCCATATATTAAAGTTTAAAAATAATAATATACGAGTTGACGTTTATATTTAATATTATTTTAATGACGAAAATGTTACATTAAGTCTGGGTGGTGAAACGATATGATATAGTAGAGCTCTTACTTGTAGGGAGCGACCAAAACCCAGTAGGGAGTTTCAGTTACTGTTTATGATTTTTAATGCGTTAGACAGTTAAAAATAATATGATCCTGATTATAAACTAAATGATAATCGTATGTACCTTCAATAGCCGCGAGTGTGAATTCCGGCTGCAACGTGACGAGACTTATCCCGTAACGTTTGAAAACGTCGCAAACAAGAGCGGCATTGCGCAAGTAGTCCTGAAAATTGGAAAACTGGGAGTCTATTCTGTTCTTGATTCTCAAACATAAGTAATGACTTAATTATGTAAGTCCATGCCACTGCAGAATTTTAGTATTAGGATGAAAGCTTCTTTTTAAGAACAGTATGGATGTCAGGATAGCGAATAACAGTTATGATTGGCGTGGACCAGTGGTGGAGAAACCCTGTAAAAAGATTTTTTTATTTCACATTTGTACATACAAATAACCCTACTACGGGACGCCCAACCCGACCTCCTCTTAATAAGGTATTAGTGTGTTTTCTAAGGCTTATTTACAATTTGACCAAGGGAACTATCATCCATTTGGAGGCCCTAGGACCGGAGGCCCGGGGCGGTCCGCCCCCCCCACCTTAGTCCCGCTACTGGCGTGGACTAACCTCGTGAGAACTGTAAGAGACGTGAGCGGTGGCGACGACTTTGTCCCGGTCTAGTTGCCACACGTGCAGCTCGTGGATGGCGATGACTCCGGGCACGCGCAGCGCAGCCGTGTGCAGGTCACACGCGCCCAGACCTTCCGGCACCGTCTGCAATAGCACCAGCCCGGCTGACCTCACTGCGAATAAGATCTCGTTTAGTAGGCGGTTTTACCCTTTGTAAACCTCTCGAGTAACAGTGTACAGACGTCTCACTTATATCTTATATAACAAGGAATTTTAAAACGAACGTGTGTTTGTTTATTAGTTTAATAATTTATTAATAATACTTTCCTAGCCGTTACTTTGTGCCCGTTTCTATTAAAACGAAACGATGAAGGATCCAGGGCTAAAGAAAAATAATGTTCTTTATACTATAGACAAAAAGTACCTTAAATTTGTTTTCCGTTGGTTTCCTCAGTTAACCAATTTGTTAGGAAGTAAATGTAGGTCATTTATTGTTATAAAACTGCTTTTTAAAATATTCAATTATTTAAATTATCAATTATGTTCCATAACATATAAGCCCTAAACACTGACTTTGGCTAGTGTGTTGGACCAAATTACAATTAAGATTCCGAGTCCAAAGCAGATAATTTAACAGAACCGCATTGTAAATGGATTATTCTTTGTCAAGTAATCAATTTTATCCACGGGTAGCCGCTGTTGGTTTGTACCAACTCATTTTAAAGAATTACAGAACATTAATCTAAGGTTTGGTAACTTAAGTTTAAACGATTTTTACGCTTCTCTGAAAACCTCATTATTTCTTATATTATTAAATGCACCATGCAACTGTAAAATGACTTCTGTTTTATAGTATTAGAAGAAATAAACGAATAGAAGAAATGTTTATTTTTTGTTAGTTTGCTATTTCGAAATGTAGACTACTATATCTTTCCTTTTCTGCCGCATAATAGAGAGAAATGTGGAGTGAAACTAATGTTAACTTAAATTGTTATTGTTATTGTTATTGCAATTACGAATTCATCGTCCCAGGTGTATTTAGAAGAAGTAATCGTTTATATCATCTACGTATTATTAGGGAACCATTATAGTCCATAAGGATCAACAACAGACGAAGCGTAGCTAAGGAGGTCTACTTTTACTATCTACCATCTGTGTTATATCAAGAAAAACATCTGTCGATAGTAAAATAATAGTAAATACCTACATCAACTTTCTTTTTTCATCACTGTTCAATTTGTTACTGAAATAATTATAAGTGATGAAAATCTTAAAGATTTCGCTCGAGTTTTTAACCAATATATCGGTGTACTGTTGTTGAGTAAAGGAGTTGCAGATGACTTTTAACAAGACTTTACATTTTAAATTATTGTCGGGTACAATTCGTGATTTATTACGCCAAAGCATCGCGCGGTCAGTGACCTTATTTCGTATCGACCGCCCGTTGTTCCATAACCACATATTACTACGACACGATATAAATCGTCTCATTTTTAAATTATATTATGAATAACGAAAAATAACGGTTATTTCTGTCACAATAACTGTTTTTAATTCGTTTTGTTAGTTTTTAAATTAAAGACAGAGGTAGAGTTCTAAACTCTGAAAGAACAGTACTGACTAAGGAAGCCAATAATTAAAATAATATACAGTAAAAGAAGAAGGAGGTTTCATAACTAATTTAATAATTAAGGAAAGGGCAAAAAATATACCTTCCAATAATTAGGCATTTGAAAAGTTTTTTAAACCCGAACATTATTTAGTAGAAGCCAAAGAACCTACAAAAAGTAAATCTTTTTCATTCTGGTCTTCTGCCTTTGGTGAAGGCACATGTACGTAAAATAGAGAAGTAAAAGTAATAGTTGACCGACTGATGTTTACTTGTATGTGACGTCATCGCAGACCTCACGCAATACGGACCGTTTTGTTTTAATTTTAGATAAAATAATAACTTCAATTAAATTGATTCACGGTTTCTGTATTCACGGCGTATTTATGGAACCTATACTCTGCGACTAAAGAGCTTTAATTGTATAAAAGAAATATAAGGCATGGTTACGTTTATACTTACAGAAGGGGTAGTTAAAGATGACAAGAACGATGGCGGCAAAGGCGGAGATCGCTGGGTCAGCCACGCGAGCCGCTATTGGTTCCCATTCCAGCGTCAGACCCGCGCTCATTACGAACAGACTGCCTGTGGGAGAGTTACATGCTATAACATTAATCTAAATTATGGCCTGTGCTTCTCACAGTCACACGTCGGAGTCCAAAATTGGTAACACAGGCATGACACACACATCTATAGATTTTGTTATTAGGCTAATAATGAAAATAGTTTTTGCTTTTTTTAATTTTCACAATCAACTTTTGCACAACTGTAAGTATTTATTGCAGATTGTTGTGTATGTGTGTGTTCATATTTTAACAGATAATGGTGGACGAACAGATGACCCGGTCAATTTCTAGGTCACCAATACGGCCCCAATTATCTGTGAGAATATTTGGTGACAAGAAAATTGCTATTTATAATATTATTCAAATTGTTACGCGTTTTTGTTTTAGACAAGCCCAAACATACACTAAAATACCTGTTTGGTTTAATCTATCAGCACCAAACTGTTGTTAGGGTCTCTCTCTTTGTGATTTTGAAGGCCTAAAATGTCGCTACCACCTTTTAAAACTGCTGTGGAGAATTTATTTATTTAATTGATCGGAAGCTCATATGTATGTATCGGAGCCTTACATATGGCTTCATGATAGAGGCGAACTGCTTAAGGTGCTCTTTAAAGGCGGCGTACAAACATTTTTCCCAGTGCCGATTAACCATTTAGCTACCGATAAGGTCCAATGTTGGTAAATTCAGCAGACCACGTACTATTGAGGTGATCATAGAACTAAAAGTAGGTACTTATTTGTATGGCAATACGAATGTCTATCAACGACATTTATAAGTAAAAAAGAATCGTACTAATAAAACATTGTTGGCAATGACAAGAATACCTACTGGCTATATCAGTAGGAGCGTGCGCTAGGATCGGTTCCGCTGCACCAGTCTTCAGAACAACTCCACCGCCATCCGTCATGCTGAGCCGGCGACTGTAGCTTAGTTCGCGTCCTAAACAAAAAACCTAGTAATTAAATTACTTCACCTAGTAGCTGAAAGGGATTTTTTATATGTTAGGACTTGTAGGAAGAATCTTACATATTTGTAAATTTTATTAATATAACCATATTATGACCTTAGGCGCTTGCGCGTACTGCGATATTGACTTGATATATTGTTTATGACTACGGAGAATGTGACGTGTTTCCTCATCGACCGTGTTGAAGTGTCCGAAGTTGCCATTTTGCGCCTCGATAGAACTTCCTTGGGACATCTGTTATTTCTTATTCTGTTCAAATTTTTTTTGCATGTAACCACTAATGTTCGAGGTACATTTAACTAACATTCTTATTTTTGTTAAAATATAATAACAAATAATTTTCCGTTTGAAAATAAGATCATGGGACAAAACATAATTATTTGTGTTAAAGCTCGAAATCGGCCTTTACTTTTTAAATTAAATGTTTCTCACCGGCCAATAACATATAATTGAGCGCGTGTAGAAAAAGTCCAATTACGGCTGTACCGACGATGACTCGCGGGTAAAGCGGAGGCTGACCGTGAGATGAGTGGACGCCCAGTTGTAAAGCATTTACTACGAGAGCTAGCGCAAACGATGCAAAAAGCACGTGCACCGACAGCCGCCCAACGACTTCGATACGCGCCCAGCCGAAAGTGTTGCGGAGCCGGCCTTCTCGCCCGGCGCTTTCGTCTGCACGTTCATACTAGGAGACAAAAAGTAAATTTGAGAGGTTTGTGAGCCGTTCTTTATCATGGCGCTTTGGGACGTTTCGATCTTGCTCTTATTTTCAGTTGTGTATATTTGATAAATATAGAGATGAGAATTAATTAAGTAATCTGCGAGTTGTGCAACTTTGGACGCGGAGATGGATGGATGGTAAAAAATCTTCATTCTTGAGCGCTTCTGTGCTTGCCGAATGGCTGGTTAAACTGTTACTCGTGGTAGGTTCTGTCACTCAGCGATCGTTTAGCCATGTAGGAGGCCTATAGACGATTTGAACTTGCGATGTATGCGTTATTCACTAATCCCTCTATCAATCCACAGTGGAGCAGTTTGGTAAAGTATGCTCTTAGTCCCCTCAGTGAAAATGAGATTCCTGCTATGTAAAAGGTGAGTAATGTTTTTATCTATATTACTAAGATAAGAGATAAACCTATAGTAAGTTACCTTATACGCCAGTACAGTAGTGATGAGACCGACAAGTCTGCAAAGGGAATGGCACGTGTCGACGAGCAGGGTAGGAGAGTGTGTGACGTGGGAGGCGAACAGCCGACCACTGAACCCAACGATGGCCAGCAGCAGCGCCAGCAGCGACCGTGGCGGTGGAAGCCACTGGAGCCATTCTTTCATTGCCATCTTAAGTCCCAAATCCTAAAGCAAAGATTTATCTATAACGAAGTCGTCATGTTCGCTTGTTAGCTACTGAAAATTAACAAAAAAAATCTTTTAACAAAAAAGGAAAACCGTTTTCAAAAAGGATAAAAGAATTTGATGAGGGAAACTGATAAGAAAGTAGGTGCCTTTGCAGGTGCCTAAATTAAAGTAACTGGCACGGACTTCCTGACAGTTTTTCTTATCAAATTTATTTTATCGCTTTTAAAAAGCGGTTTCCTTTTTTGTAAAAAGATTTTTTATTTCTTACTTTTTAGTGGTTCCTTCCATGTCACAGATGTCGCGGGAAGCGCGTTCACGCGGGCTTATGTTTATGTTATGTTTTATTATTATGTTTTATAGATTAATTACACTTGAAACTAAGTTACAAATTGGTTTACATGTTACTTTATCATTCTTGTATTTGAATTAATAGTCCAATGGATATTAAAATTCAAATATTTGACAATAGAAAGATAAAACAACGAGACGTGTTATTTGCGTGATTGTTTACTTTTCTTACATTATCCCAGATCAGTAACATATATTAGGATTAAGATTAAGATTTAAAAGACATTGTTTAACAAAGAAAACAGAATTGTGAACACCGTTATTTTGAAACGTTAATCAATAATTTTGGAGTAACTTAAATTAAAACAAATAGATTAATTTAAGTAGGTAGGTATATTGCAAATTAAAATAGTAAAGACTTAATGAAAATTTTAAATTAAGATAAATTAAAAAAATCTGATTTATGTTTTATAATATAAAATTTGATGTTTGCTTAAAAATATTCCCAACACGTTACATACACTTGACAAAGTGTTAGTTCATTTGTGTTTGTACAAACTGGTGTATCACTTGTGTCATATTGCTAGCTAATACCGTAATGGTTACTGTGTTAAAACAATGCATTGTTTGTAGTATACCTACTGAATTATCTGTTAGATATGTCTATTGCCTATTTCTATGTAATAAGTACTCGCTAGATTTTAGACCCATTAATGGTTCGAATCGTACGAATGATTAAAAAACTTACTAATAATTCTGCCGAAGTAAGTTACTTTAACCTGCTAGCTTACTTTCCAAAACGATTCCAACTATGTAGATTGGGATTTCGATAGAATTTTGCTTTTTATGACTTCTTGATTTTCATAATATACCTTTTACTATTTAGAAAGTTAATCGTGCGAAATAAGTCATTCATCATAGATAAAATATATTATTAATTCATCTGATTTTAATATGAACTACGCAAAGAAGTGGAGTGGCTGGTAACCCTCAACGCATAAGTTTTATCATGTGTAATAAAAGTTTATTTGTTTATTTTTACACTAAACAATTCGTGCAAATTTTAGTTTGAAATTAATTCTCAATAGAAACACCACATGTCGATGCGATGTCTGCAGTTAAATTCGATTTTAATCTTAATCTCAGTTTTGAAGGAAGAGGCCCAGAGAATATATATGTTAAAGGACTGTATATAATGCTGAGATAAGGATGACGAGGATCAAATAAATATATGCTGAGATAAGGATCTTTATGTATTCAAATTTAACTTTAAACATGTTCCGTTATATTATGGAAATAGTGAACAAATAAGGTGGCACGTAAAGGTCAGTGATCACTGTCCCACATCAGCAATCACAAAACGTTATCAACTAAAACAAAAGAGGCTTTTAAGCACCCAGTCGGAACACGAGATATCGGTTGACATGGCCAACATGGTGGCGATGCTACCTTGCCAGACAGGCTTCGTGGTAATTCAAATTCAAAATCATTTATTCATGTAGGTATTATTTCAATACACTTATGCACGTCATTTATTTTGATTCTAC
>DWJN01002475.1:0-15198 GCA_018248895.1 Carystus phorcus
CGGGACCGACGGCTTAACGTGCCCTCCGAAGCACGGAAACGTTCAAGAAATTTTTGCCACTAGCGGTCACCCATCCATGTACCGACCGCCCGCAGTTGCTTAACTCTGTCGATTGCATAGGATCGACGCGAGCCGCCGGGCTGTAAGCGTTTCGAATATATATTTCGAATATTAAAGTTATAAAAGCAAATAATTATGATGATAGGCTTAAGTGAGTAATGACATTGGGGCTTATTTGCCTCAGAACGGGAGCTCAAAGTAGCGGAAGTCGAGAGACAACCCGCTACGTATCTCCGCTCGTACACTAAGAGTATTTATCTTTAACAAGGTCTGTCGTAACGTCACTGTGACGTATGCTATGTACCCACAAACTTAATGTCCTATTAGGTAATCTATACTGATAATATAAAGCGGAAGAGTTTGTTTGTTTGTTCGTTTGAACGCGCTAATCTCAGGAACTATTGGTCCAATTTGAAAAATTCTTTTTCTTTTGAAAAGTCCATTTCTTGAGCAAGGCTAAAGGCTATATAACATCCCACTACGACCAAAAGGAGCGAAGCAACAAGTTACTTAAAGCGAAACAAGGGCGTCTACTTAATAATATAATATTGCAGGACGACATCTGCCGGGTCCACTAGTTCTATTATATTCCCCTTTCAGCCTATTCTTACTGCTTTTTAGGCTTCCAAGCTACTACTAAATTATCAATGAAAATGGTTTTAACATGACTGCCTTCAACCCATTAATGAGCCACTACTGAGCACGGCTAAAGCTTAGTCCACCATGCTGATTCAGTGTGGATTGTTGGAGAGTTAGTGGCAAATCCAATTATCCTAAGTTTCTTAGCCGAACGAAGGCCTCCGACATGGCTTGACGATTATCTACGATAACAACAGCTACCCACAGTTTAACGTGCCCTCCGAAGCACGGAAACGGCCAAGAAATTTGTCGCTAGCGGTCACACATCTAAGTATCGAGCGTACAGTTGCTTAACTCTGTCGATCGTATGGACGCCGAACTATGAACGTGGTTTTCAAATTCAAATTCAAATTCATTTATTGCTGGATTTACATAAAAGGTTCTTATAATTAAATTATATAAGTCTGGTAAATCCTGCCAAAAGGCGTGCAAAAATATAAAATGTCAATTTTAAATTTACGTTTTTTTAAATAATTTACAATAGATATTACATTTGTCACAGAATAATTATAGAATTTATACACAAAAAATTGTTAATTAAATTATTAAAATATATCAGTCATACAAAATTACATTCATTTAAAAAGTAACATATGTATTTCAGTCGTATTACAGCTAATAGGACTTTACTTACTCTATGGCTGGCAACGAGTCGGTGATGCCTTGAGTGACGCTAATGTCAGCAATTTTCCATCAGATTTCTCGTCTACGCTTTGAATAAAGATTGTGTAACCATATATATCCAAGAAACTGATTATTTTTCCGAATCGTACGAAATATCTTCATGTTAATGTAATTAGATCCATTACATATGGAAATTTTATACATTATAATACCAGTCGTAATTTAACCTTCGCACCGGCCCGTGAAATACTTTCGATAAAGTTTTATGTGTTAATCACTTACATGGAGAGATATTAAATTAATGCAAAATCAATGACTACAAATTGCTCTAATGAATAGATAATATAATAATTTCACACTAGCACGTAATGGCTTAACGGCGATTTTGGTTTTGTTGATCAATTAATATGCTAAGTATATAGTTAATATTACGATCGGTTCTATCAAGAGCAGGTAAGATATGAACGATACTGGCCGCGTTCCACTAGACGTCCACAATGATCACGCTCACGACCGCACTTATTTCTGTTCCACTAGTTTGTGAGCGCTACTGTCATAAACTCTAGTGGAACGCTCACCACGACCCGCCTTATAAGATGGGTCATGGTGAGCGTCGCGTGAGCGTTTGTTATGACGTCATGAGTGACGTATTCGTCTCGACCACAACGACCGCGGTCGTCCTGTGGAACGCTGATATGAGCGATCTGATCGTTGTGAACGCTTACTGGAACGCGGCCTAAGTTATGCCACCGATTCGTGTTTTGAACGTCATAAGTTACACGATGGGGCCGTTTTATGTCTGCCACGTTATAAGTTGCCCGCATGCAGCCAATTCGCACAGCTGGTTGGTATGTCGAATGGCGTCGTGAATCAACCGGTTACTTGGTTGATAAACTTTCCAATGAAATCGCCTTTGTTACTTAACGCCTCTGCATCGTATGCATTCGATATTGAATATCTATTTATCGATTTTCTTCTTTCCGCAATGAAACTTAATGCTTTTAATATCCGGACGTTATTGTGTTCACTCATATTTTCTATTTTTTTCAGTTTTTCAATTTTAATGGTTTGTCGGTTTCCGTGTAACCGTTAATGTACCATGATATCTCAGAAACTAAGTCTTTTGATGCGATAATTCTACAAAGATTTTTTACAGAGATTACTTTCAAATCAACATTGCATAAGTTTTTCTGGACCGCGGGGCTTGGGAGTTGCTACGGATCAATATTTTGTCAATTTTATATAGCTTTGTTTAAGATCAAGATAAAGTGAATGTACACTGTAGTCGCCGCTTAATATATGCACCATATCTTGTAATGTACAAACATGGTTCCAAAGTAATAACTCCCCAACGTCGTTAGAGATGACTAAATTGTAGCCAACGTATTATTGCCAAAATGGTTATATGGCGGTATTTGCATTTCCATCGGCTTATCATCGACCATCTCGAACGTTCCACGTGCACGAGGCCACCATCATTCCGGTCATCAGCCCCGTCACGCGAACGTGCAATCAAAAAACTATAGCCAACTCAATGACCCTACGCCGAAAACGGTCAAATTATCATAATTTCCGAAATGTTCTCACGAACACCCTCGCCTTCAAGGAACAGTTCGCTTCGAGTCGATTCCGTGAAAGAAACTACAAAATATTTCAATTTTCCAATATTTTTCTACTAATGGCATTATGATTGGGTAATGTGTTTGCTCGTTCAGAGTCGTTAATATAAATAATAAGGTTATTAACTTGTACAACAAAACAAAAGTTTATATCTCATAAGTATCTGGCCCGATCGAGTAACGAATATCTGGATAGTAAGGAGTTGAGGGCATCAGCTAATTGTTTGTGACGTATAAGGCTGATGTATGGATGATGATAAAGTAGTAGAGCAGCTTCGAGCGTGTCTATTATTAAATGAGATACAGTGATGACTAAAGCGAATTCGAATTCGATTGATATTGTTAGCGCTACCGTTAGTAATATTGTAAGATTCGCTCTACCAATATGCGCATATCCCTCTTTTTTCTCAACTGGTCACGCGATGATGTATAACAATGATGACTTGTAGTTTTGTTACTTGTCATCACGTTGTCGTGTTCGCTTAATAACCTTTTCCTTAATAATATCAAATTCCAAATAGCAACCTGTTTTTTAGATAACCCATCTATTACACCGATAAACACGAAGTATTGATTTAATACTTCAAACCATACAGACAGTCTGACCATACAGACATACAGATACTTTTAAACTTAAAAGTTCCTAATGGCTTCCTAAGGGCTTTATTTACGCATGAAAACTCAAATCAATGTAATTTTGTATGGTTGTACACATTAATCTCACAAACGACGTATCTGATATGAATGCAGTTTTCAGGATTATATTGTGATGATAATCTTTACCTAATATTTAGTGTTTTTTAATTTGAATCGGTTAACCGATAAAAAAGTTATATCATTATTCATTGACTGTTAGGCGAAACGAAATTGGCCAGTCACCTAGTCTACAAATAATACTGATCAGCTGAAGCATGCGTATTTTAATGAGATTCTGTAACGAACGGTTCACGCTGACCTTGAGTACACAACTTAGTACAGCTAGTATGTAGTAACTTAGTAACCGAGTAACAAAGTCAACTCTGTTACTATCTCAAACGTAAAACCTATTTGACCGGCTGATTGTCCAGCTCAGTCTGTGGACAGAATAAACATCGGCGAGCGGCACTTCCAATTAAGTGTAGTGTTTTGCACGTTCCCTTCTCGCTAGAGAACAGACGCAATAAGCTTCTGACATGTAGATAGATTAGAACTAAATACTTCGAAGTAATCAAAGTAGTACCACAATGATACAACTGATATTTGCTGTTAAATTATTCAGCTGCTTCGATTTTCTATTGATATTTTCGATTTGCTTTCAACCCATTTATGGCCCACTAGTGAGCACGGGTCTCTCCTCAACACTGTGGAGGTCTAGAGCATACTCCACACGCTGCTCCAATGCGGATTGGTGGACGGGTTAGTGGCCAATCCAAGTGTCGAATGTTTTTAAACCGCCCGAAGGACTCCGACATGGCTTGTCGACTGATATGTTCGTATCAACCGGGACCGTCGGCTTAACATGCCCTCGGAAGTACGGAAACGCTCAATACATTTTTACCACTATCGGTCACCCATCCAGGTACCGACCGGGCCCGCAGTTGCTTAACTCTGACGGTCGCATAGGATCGATGCGAGCCGCCGGACTATGAGCGCTTCACTCTTCGCATTTACGATTTACCTATTTTTAATTATATTGATGGTTTGATTGAATGAATACAGAATATTACAAAATTAGGTATTATTCGATCTTATTTTGTCCGTAACGAGGTTTTTATATTACTAGCGGGTTCGACATATCTGTTACCTTACAACAAATAACATTCTAAGGAAATATGTAATTTTTTTTAGATGTCACTAAGCAAGTCTGTTCAAATTCACCCCTTTTACTATAACAATATCTAATATAACATTCTTTATGCTGAAACATAGAGAATTTCCTATGTAACCTTAGTTTATTTCAACATAGAGCAATGGGACTACCTTAACTATCCAATTACATATCCCACGGAAGGCCAAGAGGTACTCTAATCCCATCGTGAGCACGCAACCTTTAACTTAATGCCAACTATCTCTGGTTGTTCAATACCTAGTCATGATCACGAAACTAAACGCTAAGGCTATCAAATAAATACCAAAATGATGTTGTAAATTATTAGTGTAATTCCTTTTATATGCCTGCGAAATTTAAATGTCCTTTTCCCTTTTGTAGTATTTTAAATCGTATTTTAACATTCAACTCGCGATTTACCCGAAAATAGTTACAAAACTTATCGATATTCTAAAATATTTCGTGGTGTTGTAATATTACGATGAATCCTAACTCATCGGTGCTAAATATCTCTGAGAAGTACATTAATGATTTCGATAATTACAAATACCAAAACATAAAACTGTTATCATTACAATCAGATCTGTTGGACCCAATGTACAATGATAAACAACTCAAAATGTTCTCACAGTATCCTAATATATCCTAAAGATACAGCACCCTTACGAATAATAAACATAAATACACTGATTTACTTAACGGTCAATAATTCTGAATACAGAAATTTAAATAAATTTGTGTCTTTAACTTACCTTGAAATCATATCCCTTAACAAAAATATTACAACACAAGATATAAGCACTACAGCAGTATGACGTCACAAGACTTTATTTAATACAAAGGATCTCAATGGCCCATTCACACATACGCAACGTGGGCTGAACCGCGAGCGTGCAATTACGCACTGCTAATGATCCGGACCTAGCAGTCGTGAAAAGAGCCGATTGTCAAGCTCAGTGCATATTTGTAACATGAGTCAAGTGTTCATAGAGGCAACAGAAAAGTGTTCCTGTTTAGAACTTGACAACTAAGCTAGCTTTTATGTTTACAAATCCATATAGAATATTGTCTTGCTAACACTATGAGTATACAGTACACTATGGCACTATGACTAGAGTATTTATTAAAGTATTTTTATAGTATGACAGTCTGAACAGTTTTGTTCATTAAAGCTGGTATGTTTTACAGATGTTGTACGCAAAAAGGAGTGTTGTAATGGAGCACATTTGCAAGAGTTAAGAGTTTATATTCATATAAAAAGGACAGAAACATAACGTTTGTTCTCGGCCTTTGGATGTGTGATTTGTATCGTAAATTTCTTGACTATAAAACTATTAGTTTCGTAAGATCAATAACAAAGAAGACATTAAATACGTTCACCTTCTAAACACACGTTACGGTGTAAATGAAGTTGCCATTAGATGTATGCAAGGCGCACTCACAGGGGATGTCATGCCGCCTAATGGGAATATGATGACCGTCGTGATAACTATAAGTGCAACATAAATAAAGCCATTAAACTATTGCCATTTTATTGATGCCGATTCGCTTACGAATTGCATATCAAAAAGTGCCATAAGACAACCCAAAATTTGCCCTACATACAACTCCTACAACATTTACTCAGAAAAGTCTTATATTTTTTAAACAATAACCAGCACCAGTGAGAATTGCCACCTAATGGTTGGTGCAAACCATTTCCCACACTCAACGTTCCACTTAAGATATCACGCCACATCATTTCGCGTTACACCATCCAAGACTTGGGATGCATATACTAAACATCAAACAGGAAACAGGTTGCTTTAGAACTCCTCAGTGATGAGGAGAGACCCGTATTCAGTAGTGGGCCATTAATGGGTTGAAGGCAATGGGTTGAAAGCAAGGCAAACAGGAAACAATTGTAACAATACATATTCACTGCTCCATCCTAAGCCTAAGCACGTTAAAATTGTTCTAAATTAAGCTAGATGGCAGTGATGGCATTGATAAAGAACATCTACATTAAAAAAACACCAGGTGATCGTCTTTCCACGTACATTCCCTTAACGTATTATGATTCCGAACACAGATTCTAATGCGTAACATGTGTAGACATGTGTCATATCTATATATGTTCGTGTGTACATATGTCACTGAATTTGTCATAAACGATCAGACGACTACGATTCCGCTAGTTATGTAATAAAATACAAACAAATTTTAGTTGGAAATTATTCACCTTCGTGTTTATTTGAACATATTTCATCTTATATTTCTCTGTTATTTAAACCAATTTTAGGCCCAACAAACCAAATATTTGTACCATTTTTATGACATAGTTAAAAAGTTTGAAAGGACAGACTTAGTTTTTACTACCTCTTAAACATATATCCTAAACTATACGACTTTCATAAAAAAGTTAATTTGAAACCTTTGCATATTTCTGAAGCTTTATACTCGTACATAAATATTCATAGATATTCTGGAACTTTTTCATCTCTTATTATGTAACTGAATTTAAACACTGTTATTTTACTCTACTTTATGTTTGCGTGTGTGGTGGGTTGTCATGGCACACATGTATGCAGGAAATCCTAGTATAGGGCTATTAATGTGTAGCATAATTTAATTATTATTAAACCATAGATATATAATTCTTTAGTGTTTGTACACCAGAGAACAGAAATTACAAACGTTCCAAATTTGGCCACGGAACGATGAATAAGTGAACTAAAGAAGCCTTTTTTTAACATTGATTTACCTTATTCATACACCGCCGGATCGCATTTAAACCCATTTGCTTAAGTTTAATAATATCGTCCATATAATTAGCCGAAAGGCGAGAAAGCTAATCCATCTTGATATTTTCAATCTTTATCTGATTCTAAGTTAACTAATGGTATTCAAGATAAAACCAGTACAACAGCAATATGAAGCAATATGAAAAAAGGGGTGATTTGCCAGTTTATAATTACAAAATAAAAATATAGGTCAGCATTATGATATAAATTCGCTCAATTACATACTTGGGTCCATTATAGGATCGAGTTCGACCATATTATGATGGCGTTGGGGCAAATTACTTCCGAGTCGCCACACGCGACTGTATTCCACGCAAGCCTTCAACCTTCATAACGTATTAACTAACACAACTTGTTACGAAACTATTTTGTATGGTGCGAAACAGCTGCACGATTAGGATCCTCGACTATGTAAATGGGCAACAGTCTATGTATGAAACATATGTACATTTTGCACGTGTCATATTTGTCAAATTATATGTAGTATGATTATTATATAAATAGATCCAATAGTTGAACCTGTTTGCCGAATGGAATTTACAGAGATTAAACATATCTATCAAGTCTACTCTTGGTGTCCCGATGACAGATGAGGTCCGCCAGATCGCAATATTGAAGATCGTAATAGTGTGTATCCCAAACAGTTCATTCCGGGGCAACCGGTTTAAATACGACTTTCTGAATCAATGTTTCCAACAAATTTCTATGCATTGTGTAAGATCGAAGTCATTCGGTTCTTTTAAGGACTCGCCTCTCGTCTGATGTTAAGGATATCAACTTATCACGTTACACGACGGCTTATTTGTTGATTATTAGCATAAATAATACTCGTAGTACCATCTAAAAGCAGCCCTAGAATATTCTGATTTACTACCTAGCAGCGCAGTAATTGTCATGAAATATGTTGAACACGGGGAAACACTATTTATAAAAGGCATATTACTGAAGGTAACCTTCGGACGATTTAGCTATATTATTGAGAAGCGGCAGAGCAACATAATAGTTGCTTCAATAACTCTTACTTAGCACAAAGTGTTCCTGGCTCACGGCCAGCGTTTGCAACAAATTGTTCTTTGATGAAACATTGGATATATTGAACACTTAGAGTGTAATCTATGAGGCTTAGTCGAGGGATAATTAAAAGGACAATGTCGTAATAAAATAGGAGCTCAGATGTTTCAAATCTATCGGAATTGACGAAATTATGTCCATTTTGGGTTTAAATTAAAGTAACTTTTACTTTTACTGTTCGAAACGACGGATCGGTCAATTGTTCAGCTGGATTCTGGTTCATTCGACTAAAGTTATCTACGTTTTGTATAACGTTTTGTATAATTGTAGGTCTTATTCCGACAGCAGTCAGGTAAGTCTTATATAGGACTTGCTAGCAAAGATCCTCGAACAAAATACAACTATGAAATAATTCTGATCGTAGATGTACAAGTCAAATGTATAACAGAAGCGGCATTACTACTTGATAATTGATAAAGCATTAACATTCGAACATCATGATAATGCATCTGAATTGATATAGAAACCATGAAACAGAAAACAAATATAAACATCGACGTTTTAATTCGGGATTCGGTGTTATACAACGTACTAGAATGAAATTAACGCAGAACCAACCAGTCGTTTCAGTGGACTGTGAAATGTTAACAGTGAAATTTGTTAGAGCACGCATATCATTACGTAAAAACAATTTATGCATTCTGGTTTTGATTTACTAATGCTTGATGAGAAGATAGCTCGGCCGTTTTATGAATCTATTGCATGACATAAAAGCTTAAATTATTGCCATAAATTATACGATAGCTGCGAAATGGCTTAACCCTGCTTTTTGATTTTAAGGTTTAAGGAGTGTTTGGCCGGACCTTGTACTCTACACGTGATCTAATATTCTTTTAACACTCAAAGCGTTATGAGCTCTTGAGTCTTAACAACCCGTTTTAGGTAAATTTTATACAGCAACGTCTTTATAGAAACCGCTCGATCTCAGAAGTCATAATCTATTATTGATTAATTGTTTTTTATCTCAAAGAGTTGTCAGAAGAAATGATGCTAAGTAACTCATCTAGTTCTTTGTAACCCCGGAAAGCTTTCATAATAAGCTAAAACTAGCCCAAACTCAGATCGTCTCCTAAGAAAGGTACATATGAGCGGTTACCGTTAAATTAAGGATCAACCAAAAAATCTGTTTAAAATTAATTTAACCAAATCCTAAGCCCAAAATCGTGTTCTCATAGAAGAGCAATGGTTTAGTAGGTTTTAACCTTTATATAGACATTCAATATATGAAGATGGCTAGAGTTAAGTCGAAATACTCGTAGAAGTTTGCCTCGTCAACTAGTCTTCAATACGATATATTAATGGTCACATATAATAGTGTTAATAAAAGGGAAATATATTTTCTCAATAAGTTACTCATTGGGAAAATAAAAGCCGCGTTAGTTCATACTTAGTCACACAGTTGATCAACGGAAATCTTTTCTAGAAAATATCCCAATGAGAAACAGTGATACACATTGGAGTGTTCGTTAACGGGAATAATCCTTTGGATATAACCTATAAAGAGCTAAGCTTAGTTCGTTTGTACACAACATTAAATAGCAATCAAGCAATCTCGCCGCAGAGACAGCTCTAAGCGCAACGGCTGACGCCCGGGGCCGCGGAAGGAGTTCAATTGTTTAATCGGCCAACTCGGCCGGTGGCGGTACCGTTGGCGCGGAAAGTTTGCCCCAACAGATAACACCGCTCCAACTTGTACACTCAACGCGTTTGGAGACATTCTCATCGTGTCGCATAGTTAGAACGACGCCAATAGAACTTATACGCTTGATGGAGATATGTTCGGAACAACACAAGTGTATAAAAGAATCAAAATTTTCGTAATCTATGTTTGTCACATTAATTGTTGACAACCTTTAATAGGCCTTATCGTAATTGCATTTTATCATTTTGAAGTCGGTAGGAGAATGGGTAACCGCTATAGTGGTATAATTTCTTGAGCACCTCCGTGATTCAGAGGGCACGTAAAGCGGTTGCCGGTTGTTATTCGAAAGAGCAATCGTTAAGTATAACCGAGGCTTTTGAGCGAAACTTCCGACACTTGGGTGGCGACTAACCCCTCCACCCGAATGAATTTATAAGGCAAAATGTTATTAATTGTTTCAAGTTACAATTAAATCACACTAGAACCATTAAAGAGAATATCACTAAAACAAATTTAGTCGAATTCGTGGTAGTCTGAAATAGTTGTACGTGTCATTTCAAGTTCAGTAATAAAGAGGAAGAATAGTCTCTGTTTTTGGGTACAGACATAGTACTCGTTACTGATGAAGTTTACATAACTCCCGGCAGTCAATTTCTTTGTGTTTAGGCTATATTTACTGTAGCGTTTTTGTCGTCCGATAAAACGAACGCACTATACCTTCGATTGCATAACATTTAACAGTTGCTACTGTGCAAAATCTCGTCCAATAACGTAGATGTTGTAATCGTGCCGTGACGTAATCCAATGTGCAGATATTTAATTTGAAAACAGACACCGCGCGCTATCTCGCCGCTCCGTACACCGAGCACCGTTCAGAAGTAATGAATAGACGAATTAAAAGCGGGTCATTACTGCCGGCATACACTGTTACAAAATGTTTCGTAAATGAACAAATTGTATGAATACTGAATTAAAATCGTTGTTTCCAATATGCCCTACGGATATTTTTTACAACAATTGTGTTTTAATACCGCCTTTTACAATAAATATAAATACTTTATGACTAAGTAAATGACTAAACTATACACGTTATTAAATTTTTTTGAAAATATTCTTGCAACTAAAATATTATTATTTAAGTTAAAATAAGTCAAATCTGCAACAAAATTCAACGTGTCAGTTAAAAGAGGCACGTAAAAACGTACTTGATGAGTCTTTGATTGAAACTTGACACAGTTTTAGTTATTTTTGAAACAGTCATATTTATTCAATGATCACGAAGTTAATAATGAGACGTAAAGATAAATTATTTAATCATAACAAACAACGCGTTCTGATTTTAACAGCTAGTAAAACACGTACGAACGCAGTAAGATATTTGTTAGTTAGATTTTGTGCTACGCATGTACGACATTTATTTGTGTAAACAAAATCAATAATAAAAGAAATAATATGCACTAGACAGTGGTAGCCATGACGAAAAATCTCGAATATAAACACTAACAGGTTTTGATTATAACATATTTATACATGTATATTTAAAACGCGTAGTAAAACACTTTTTTAACATTATGCAAATATATAGACGTCGTGTCACCTTCATTTCATTATTTCATAATATTTAAATATACACAGTTTCATTTTAAATAATTAAAAAGAAATCTCACACGATTTATTTTGCAACGATTACATTAATTTCATATAAATTATTGCAATGTTCGAATATCTTTTACCGTTCGCAGGTTGGGATTAATAGACTCCGGTATATGGGCCATTACTCCACTCAAGTGCAATTTTCCATCAAACATTGCAATAACATTTACAATGAAAAGAAGTAGGACGTTATAAAATGCCTGTTTTCCAACACGAGTCGAGTTAAACCTTAATAAAAATAATCTGAAAAAAAACATCTATTATTGATAAAAACCCCAAGTAGGTAATACTTTCCCCCAAATATTTTCTATCAGCGATTAGTTCCAGATTCAATTTACGCAATTTTTTTTTATATATAACTAGCCGCTAATGAGCCGTCGTGCCACATGATGGTGCGTGGTCACCTTCACCCATGACCATCAGCGACACCAAAGGCATCACTGAGACATTGCCAGCCAAGAAAAAAGAAACACGAAAGAAAGAGAGCTCACTCCCAAGTTACATATTATACTCGTAGTACTAGCGGATTAGGCAGACGTAACCCAACAATACTCGTATATGGTATATACTATATACTCTAATCATCTTTATTGAACGCGTATACCGTTTTATTCCCGTGCATCAAAGATAAATAACTAAAAAATGTAAAAATCATCATTTTCCATCGGAAACAATTGTTAAACTAAATTATTCTCAAAACAGACACAAAACTCATCATTCTGTTAAAACACACCAGCAGATTCACCGGTCAAACGAATTATATATATATCAAGATTTTTTGTGTAAAAAAATAAAACAAGCATTTTATTCACACTAGAATACTTACCTAGAACCTGTGCTGTGGGTAATTACACATTTCTCGAAATTCAAATCCATTCTGATCTTATGATCTCTATCTTTGTTTCAAATAGTTGAAAATAGCTTACTTTAGATAATATATTTGAAATATATTATTCTTTACCTATTTACTTAAAGCTAGTTACCAGGTAACACAGACTAGTGGTTCATATATATAATTACTCGGTATATAACACAGCAATAGGCAGTTAGCCGAAGCTAAGGAGCTTTGACTCATTCAACCGCTATTCACAGTCGAACGACTGGGATTGGACGTGGTTAGACGTTGGATTATCACGCTTCCAATGATCACAGCACGTTGTAAACCAATTGGACAATTTATATACAACTATGTAATTAATGACGACCCGCGTTCACCACGAAGAACCGCGTTCGAAGGATCCTGGGTTCGATTCCCAGCGAGGCCGAAATTTGAATGATGAGTATAAATTTCTGTTCTCGATCTGGGTGTATGTAATTGTCTTTCTGTGTTGTCTATGGCACCAACGACACGGGGTATTCTCGTGTGAGGCTATGAGTGTGGCGTATAAAAAAAATATGACGCATTTCCGGTTAAGGACTTTAATAAAAATCTTTTAACTAAAAAGTGAAACTGCCTTCAAATAGGATAAAATAACTTGATGAGGGATACTGTTTAATAAGCAGGCGCTTTTGTTCTAGATCGATTAAAGAAATTTGAGGAACAATATTGTTCCAATATTTTGAGGCTAGACAATATAGTGAACCAAATATAGACGATTGTTTAAATCACAATTTTGTCTGCGCATAAATTCTTTTCGTTTTGCATTGTAATATTCTCAATTTGTATTACGATTGTATGCTCACCAATATGTATATTAAGTATTATAAGTTCTCATTAAGTGAAATGTGCATTTCTTGAGTGATAAATGTCTTTAACCAGAATCACAATTTTATTATTATAATATGCTATTTACCGTACACCCAACGCCAACGTAACTTTTTCACTATATAAATATATATTTTACTCAACTTTACACTTATCTACTCTTTTCATGGCCATCACTACATCAGTAAACTACAATAGTTACAATGATCTGTAACATGTCACTTATATTGTAATGCGTCAAAGCGATCATCATAGTGTGATAATATAATTGATGTATTAAGCAACACGAATTGCCAGTGTGTGCTCCGTTGAAGCGAACGACATCAGGTAGTCAGAATACCTATTCTCGCTGTAACCACTAATATGATGTAGCTTCTACACATAACATCTCTAAAGTGGGTATATTTTATTATCTCCAACCTATTAATGATCCACTACAGGGCACGGGCCTCTTCTCATCACTGAGGAGGTCTATCGCATACTCCATCACGGTACCCCACGGCGGATTGTTGAATGCATTAGTGGCCAACCCAAGTATCGAAAGTTTTTATTCCGCCCGAATGCTTCCGACTTACCTTGACGATTGTTATTTACGATAACCGGGACCCGACGAATTAACGTGCCCTCCGAAGCACGGAAATGTTCAAGAAATTTTTGCCCCTAGCGGTCTTCCATCCAAGTACCGACCGCAGCCGCAGTTGCTTAATTTTTTTTTATTCGCGCGCGACATATTTTACAACTTACTAAGTTTTTCCCACAGCTTCGCCCGTGCCATTAACGTTTAAAAATTTCCACAAGACCATCTTGACCGTACGATCAGTAGTTAAAATCGTGTACGAATATTAATATTAAATGAGTATACCGAGGTTGATACAAGTGCCACGAATTACCTATCCCACGAGAACCGTAATATACTAGTAGTAATTTCAAAACTATGGTTCTTAAAATAAAAATATTCAAATATAGACAACGATGTTTTCCATGTATATAGCTGACAAATAAACATACAAGTCACCAAATCGTAAGTGGTCACAATCGCCTACGGGCATTTGTAACACCAAAGGCATATACATACGTTACCGCCATAGTAACAAAAGTATTTATAACTAGGTACCCGGCGCGCGTCGCTACGCATATTAAAAAAGACAAATTTAAAGAAAACTTAACATATATAAAAACACATTCAATTTGATTTTGTTCATTGAAATGATGTTGGATACATATACATACGTGCAAATCAAGTCAGATCGATCAGCAAAAAATCTACATTTTCAACTGTAACTCATCACGCACGTGTCCGATCGATATAATGTTGGCACCAAAACCTTTATCAGAGAATTCTGAACAGATTTGCTTAAGACCTCGATGCTCTGTCTTCTACCATTTCAGAGTCTATAAAGGGCATACAGACAAACATTAATCACTACATAGAATAAAACAAAGTCGCTTTCTCTGTCCTTATAACTCCATATGTATGCTTAAATCTTTAAAACTACGCAACGGATTTTGATGCGGTTGTTTTTAATAGATAGAGTGATTGAAGATGAAGGTTTATATGTATAATACGTTCACAGTTTTTCTGTAGTGTATTTAGT
>DWJN01002476.1:0-15195 GCA_018248895.1 Carystus phorcus
ACCATTGTATCAGATTCCTCGTCATAACTAATGAAATATCTGAAAAAATCACGAAGACTTTAACTAGGGAGATAGATAACTAAATGGGAAAAAACCACGAGTGCTCTCCTACAGCAGATATCTGGCGCCATTGTCTTGTCTGTTGTTTAGCAGAATGCAGTAGGTACAGTAACAATAAAAATAATGTGCTTTGGAATCCTCAGTATGCGAGACAGGTTCGTGCTTGACACATTGGTTGATTTAGCCATCACATGTGAGGTTGCAAATAAAACCTGAAAATTATCTTCCATGTAAATATAACAACACCACGTATTTTTATACTTTAATTGGATAATTATTATGCAAAATAAGTCGATTTATGATTTTAGTTACACCATCGTAATAAATTGTCATTTTATATCATTTAGATTAATATTTAAATGTTAATTAGTTTAACAGTTCTTCAATATAAGACAGTCGACATTGATAATTATTTTATGTTGACTGTATTACCTTTACACTATTTTCATCTAGTTAATAAAATTTTTTGAAGACTTCGAAATATTTTGAATCAAATATGTTGCGAGGTACTAAATATACATATTTTATGAAGAGAAAAGTTGGTTTTATTGCCACGATCTGTGAAATAAACGTGGTCCAGACATCCTGATCGTCAGAATTTGTGGCCACTTTGTTTTCCGTTTTATTCTTTATTTATTAAGGAAGTAGTTATTTACACACAGATACCCAATATGTACTAAAATTTAGTCTTGATCCAATATCAAATACCGGTTGTAATCCAGGAATTCTGACGTTTATACTCCATTGTCATATTTAAGTACCTAGTATGAGGTGTAATTATTTTGCAACATTGTAACCTTACGGCGCCAGTTTTACCTATACTACGACAAGAAGCGCTCAAAGCCCGGCGGATCGCGTCGATCGACAGTTTAGTAACTGCGGGTGCCGTTAGTATCCGAATGGGTGACCGCTAATGGCAAAAATTTCTTGAACCTTCCCGTGCTCTAGAGGGCACTTTGAATTCGTCGGTCCTAATTATAATAAATAACAGTCGTAAAACCATGTCGAAGGCCTTTAAATCACATAAAACTTCCGAAACTTGAATTGGCAACTAACCCTTCCACCTATCCGCCTCTGGAGCAGCGTGGTGGAATATGATGTAAGCCTATTAAACTCGTACCCTGTAGGGTGCCATTAATGGGTTGGAGGCACTATGACGGCACGGCAGTTAGAATGCTGACCACGCTGTAGGCAAATATGTGTCTAACAGACCCACTATATTTAGCGTTCAATTTTAACCACAGTTCAACTACAAATGTAGGGTCAAGTTAAATAAAACCATCGTTAATTATATTTTTTTTATTAGGGCACAACAATGTAGCTTACATCTAATAACGAAAGAAATGCAGTCGTCGGTCAGGATTATCTTTGATAACAATGCTGCGAGCCATACAAACAAACATATCCGATTCCTATTTTATCTTTCACATACTCCCATACTTGCTCTATTCCCCTTTTTGTATTCACTTATAGTGATGTAATGTAATCAAATTAGACAATTTTAAACACCTTAAAACAAGGTATTTAGTAGGGGCAGTAGGGACACACGTTTATTCAATAGTATTACAATCTACACAGAGTTTAACTCTTCTACTGATACCTCTTATGAAGGAAGACATCGCTAAATCTGTCGCGCCGACGATCTCATTCAATAATCATAGCTACATATACTTGGGCTTCAGTGGTCTGGAAATGATTATTGTAAAACAATATTTAGTGGGTTGCTTGATATCGATACCGGTTACAAGCCAAACAGGAATCAGTAGCGATATAGATACCGTATCGATACCGGTTTCTGTGTGTATGCGCCGAGCTGCTTGCGACAATCTCACTGAAAATTCATAGCTACATATACATCAGGGAGACTGGAAATGATTACTGTAAAATAATATTTACTGGGTTGCATGATGTCGATACCGGTTACTTTACAGATATCGGTAACGATATTGATACCGGTATCGATATCGGTTTGTTTGTGTTTATGCGCCGAGCTGCTTGTACAGCAGCGGCACGTAGTCGTCGTATTGCGCCTGGTAGAAGTTGCCGGCGACCGGCGTGCCCAGGTTGTACTTGGCAGCGAACTTGGCGATGGAGAACCCGCCGCGGTTGTCAGCTGACCTGTAATAGGGAACAACGAAACGTCAATAACTGGTAAGACTGTATTTTATTTATATAAGTAATCTAACAGCTTTTACGTAGTAGTATCTTTTCCCTTGCCTTGTCTTTTAATGTATAACATACATACAGAATAATAAATGGCACTCAAAGTCTGTAATCCTTAAAATAATATACGCTGAGACACTTTTGCACTGTATATGACTGTCTGTGTCCAAAATATAAATAAATTATAAAAAAAACTAATTGCTTTATGTAAAAAAAATAGGATAAGTCAAGTTCTAGGACCAGAAACAGATTACGCATGAAACAATACAATGAATGAACATGTGTGTACGTGCAAGTATTGTGTGTATGGGAGAGAACACACATGTATATTGGAAACATATACATATATTACCATTTATTAGTTACAGCATAAGTAATCCAATCATTGCATGTATCTTCATTGCCATTTTTAATTTTGCTGAACCAATCTTGATGAAGATTTACATACTCAATTTAAACAACTAATTACCTAACACCGACATCTTTTAGAGTCTTATGGAACAATTTTTTTGTAAAATATTAAACAAATAATTTTGCAATAAAATAATATTACGACTATAAATTGAGATGTAAGCTATCCTATCTTTCAAGTTGGCACAAACTGTGATACGTAATTTATCTAATAATATATTAAGATTGTATCGATTACATAAACGTGAACTCTACAATTCAGAAAGCGATTCTAATTCGATATTGTCTTAGTTTGACCCCTGCATCTTCTGCATTTATTAGATAGACGCTGTACTATAATTACTTGCTTAAACTTATACACTGTGTATGGAGTATTTGAAGCCTGAACATTTGTCCTTTAACATACACTTGGTTCTATTGAGTGTAAAGTGACTCACGTGTTGGTGAGTCGCGGCTCGTCGAAGGTGATCTTGCCGGGCTGGCGGTACACGAGGAACACGTAGCGGTGCAGGCCCGTGTCGGGCGGCGGGCCGGAGCCCACGTAGGCGGAGAGCACCTCGCCCGCGCCCACGCCGCACCCCACCACGTTGCCCACCAGCCAGTGGTGCCACTCGCGGAACTTGGGCTCCTTGCGCGACGGCGCGTCCGGGTCTACCGTACAAACGTTCATTTTGTTAACCGACTTCAAAAAATTAAGGAGGTTCTCTATTCGATTGTATTTTTTTTTATGTAGGTCGATAACTTTTTACTGATTACGATGATTCTTTTTTTATTCGAAAGCTGGTGTTCTCCCATTGGTCCCATTTTAATTTGAGCGACATCTGGCGAGTAATTTTTGAGTTATCGCTGATAATGTGTATTTACTTAACATCGATTTCGTGAATTAGGTGTACTCATTTCATTATTTGTCGATGAAAAATGAACAAAATAAAGTGTATGTAAGCTCCCGGACGGGTTTCATTTTAATTTGGTGAACACCTGATCATTACTTTCGGAGACAGACAACGGAACTCTTCAAATTATTACAGCAAACGTCTTACGATTGCGGCAATTGTTGGTTAGGTTACGTTGGTATGATTATATTAACTAAAAAAAGGAACAGCTTAGGAAGTCGGTACCAGTTACTCAAATGCAGGTACCTACCAAGGCATCTACTTTCCTAAGCAGTTTCCCTCATCAAGTTATTTTATAACTTTTGAAGGCGGTTTTCCTTTTTTATTAAAAGTTTATTTTTAGCAATCAATTCCCGTTATGGCTTCTCTGAACAACTATTAACAGTTGCGTTACTCTGTCGATTACAAACGACGTTCTCTTTTACTATAGTAGACCATGGATTTAACTGACATAAAGATGGTTTTGAACCACATACAGTTCTGCGAAGGTTAAAATGCTCTTTATAATTTACATCTTAATTAAAAAATTATGTTGATTAATTCTTTTCGCCGTTACTGCTCCTCGATGTTAAAGCAACTTTCTGAAACGGCGGTAGATCCAAAAAATGCTGTTCATAAGACGAACCGTGTGGCACAATGGTCACCACGCTCAATTGCCGTTTGAATAATCCTGGGTCCGATTCCCAGCGAGACAGACTTGGGTTTAGGTGTGTCCCCTTGTTTCTGTGTATTGTCCATGACACCCACGACACGGTGCATATTAGTGTAGGGTTACGAGTTAAGTGTATTAAAAAATTACCTACATGATTTGATGATCTTGAGTTTAAATGAAAGTCAAGGGACAGTTAATAACTACAACTAAATTATATCCGTTTACTTATAATTTGGGGAGTCTTTAAGAGGAGAGTGAATAGGCTTTTATTAAGTTAATGCGTCCATCATCTTAGGCCTCACCACTTACCATAAGTGCCTACAGTCCACAATAAAATGGATTTGAATAAAAAAAAACATGTAGAATCACATGTGTTTAGTGAAGCACTCACCTGTCATGGCGACGGTGTAGAAGGCGTCGGGCTCCGCGTCCCACGACACCGTCGGAACATCCTTCACCTGCGTCGGGGTCAGCTCGTTGCCCTCCAGCACCTCCACGCCGCTTGGGTACTTCACCTGAATAAGTAAACGAACCATTAACAAGTGGACTTCCAACGGATCTCTCGGACGGAAGTTACTTGCGGATATTATGTGCCTGGCCAAAAAAGGTTGTTTGGAAATGATAGAAAAAAACTAACTTTCTACAAAGGAATTTAATGTTGATCTAATGCGGAGTTTCCTTCTAGGTTGAGGAAAGATTGGTAGGCGCTGGTTCCTGTCATGGGAATGCCAGAGTTTACACCGTTCCCCGATATTGTAGATAATAGTTGGATCTGGATTTCTTTCGGAATCTTTAAAAAAGGAACAGGTTCTCAATTCGGCAGTATTTTTTATGTGTGTTACTTCATAACTCTTTACTGGGTGTATCGATTGGATATATTGGGTGTATTGAATTGGATGGGATAATTCTCTGTTCGAAAGGTAGTACTTGTCATGTGGTTTCATTTAAATTTGACCGACATCTGACCTATAGGTTTTAAGTTATCTCAAAATAAAACACATTTTTTGTACGACTTCGTAATCAGATTATTTAATACAGGGTAAGTTTTAGTTTGGTTTAGTTTAGTTTAATGCTTCCAAGGTGAACTCACGCCGGGGGATTTGTTACAAGTTCAACCACAATAATAATGAAGAAACATGAATTTGATGTTTATACACTTGTCTAAGTAGTAACCTACTTACGAATCAGTACCAACAGTTCAGTAATAGTATATAGTGATATAACAGTATATAATGAATAAAAACAGGTTTTTTATTCTAAAGGTCGTTACACCTGTCAAATAACAAACAAAAAAATTAACAAATAGAGAGTATGGTTCGTGTATTGTTACCTGTACATCTGTCAGATAACTAGGAAGGATGAACCACGTGGGCCACGTGACTAGATGTTCACGGCGGCCGAGCATAATGGTGCCGTTCCTTGGTCTGCAGATTTTGTTTATAAACATTGCATGGGCGATTTGTCGTGTCGTACTGTGAATTCGTCAGCCCGACATAATATGATATCACAGTGAATTGAATACCTACTAGAGTAGAGCTTGGGGGTATTAGTACTTAGTATAAAATAATTTGATGAGTGAAACTGTTTAGGAAGTAGGTGCGTTTGGTTTAAAATAATTTATGAACTGGCACCGACTTCCTATACAATGTCCCTCATCAAATTATACAATTTTTTTTTGAGGCGGTTTTTCTTTTTTATTAAAAGATTTTTATTTCTTCTTTTTTAGCGGTTCGATATAATAGAAATTATGCTATGAGTTATACATTTTCAATGCATAAAAACTAATCCGCCTTGTCCTAAGTGATACGTATCCAGTACATACAGCATAATTAGCGATCACTCAAAAATTATTCTATAATTGTCGCTCAAATTAATAAGGGACCACATGACAAGAACGAGCTTTCGAATATAAAAAATAACATCTAAATCGGTGAATCTAGTGAAATGTTATTGACCTACACACAAAAAAACAGACGAAATTGAAAAACTCACCGACCATGCCTTACTAATACAATACTAATATATATGTACATATGGTAAGAATGGGATGATCTATTAATACACCGAAGTCAATTTACGCTCACTTGAACAATACAATACGAAAAATACGTTATGGTTCCCACATTGATAACAATTTATTGTTATTTATGTAAATTACATAATGATTGACAGCGTGGTATCATAATAATTGTGAAATCGTGCATATACAATACAATACAGAGTTATATACATAGCTATAAGTATACTTCGTTCAAATTGGAGCCGGAATTAATGCAAACAAAATATGAAAATTCGTTTGTACGGTTTTCACTAACTGGCATACGTATCGACGTCAAGCTCATATTGCAGTAGCCTCTTTATGGTGTTATTTTAGAAATTCTTTAATCTCTTGCACACTTCTTTTATCATCTTGCACTCTTAAATGGATGTGTCGAATATTCGTCAATTAGGTACATTGCAATTTATCCAATATAACTCAGTAATTCGCTAGGTAAGAACCGAATAACCTTGATTTTTTTAACGAAAATTTGTTCTTTACATAAAAATATATTTTTTAAGTTTCGACACAATGAATGAAGAACATAGAACGTTAATAATCCTGCAAAAGTACTTGTTAAATTGCGCTTTGTTTAACAATACGACTGGTTGTTAGCCGGCGTATTCCAAACGCAAGGCACCAACATTGAATATTAAAACATAGGGAGGTAGCTGTTAACAATTGCATTAAGAACAATGCAATTGCAGAACATTAGAGAACACACGGCTGTATTTACACGTGAGAACACACGGCTGTATTTACACGTGAGATAATGTGGTCAGTGATCAGCGGTGGTACTTGTTAGTGTTAACGAGCGACCTCATTATCAGATTGGCAGGTAATGGCCATCGCGTCGACTGGCTACAACCAGTTACAATTACACGTTCAAGGCCTCCAGTATTTACACCTAATTGAACTTAAACTACTGCATCAATCTTACAAATATCATAAAATGCCGCTGAATTTTAAGTTCCATCGTTTTTATTCGAAAGTGCGGTTATCATTTTGCCGACCTGTAATTGTTTGTGTCACGGAGTAAGTATTTTTTATTCACAGGATGATAAGGGTCCTTGTTACGTGCTCCTATTCAGTCAAGTACTTATATTAAGTGAAGATTATAAAACATGAATAATTAAATATTACGATCTACGCTGAAGAATATTTTAGGTCTTTTGAATTTAGTTCGATTAGGAAAACATCCACAGCGAATATTGGTTGTGCTCGAAGGACCATTTTAATGTGTTTATTGTTCATGTTCGATATTTTTTTATTTATAATCATCGCATAGCTCACTATAAAATTTATATTTAATTTAAGTATATATTTAACGGACTTATTTTTTATACTCTTGTTCGTTAGCAGTCCGGACAGCAATCGACATCGCCATCTCAATATACTTTGATCAGCAAGCAGCACACCACATGAGATGTTTCTCATATAGTACGTTATATAGCTTTCTTCTTTAACTAAAAACAACTAGTCCTCGACAACCTTAGGTCACTAATATTTTTGGTCCTTCAAGCCGGATTCAGCTAAACAGTAAAAAACATAACGATCGCGAACCACAATTGATAACAAATGATCAAAACAGATTAGATAATTTATAAAGAACTACTAGTAGACCCGGCGAACTTTGTTTCACGTTGGTACATTTGTCCCGTTTTTGTAACATTTCTCATCAATGCTCAGCTCATATTGGTCGTAGCATTGTTATATAGCCTTCCTTTTTAGTTCAAACCAGTAGTTCTTGAGATTAGTGCGTTCAAACTATCAAACTCTTCAGCTTTATATTATTAGTATAGAAGTATAGATAAAGATTAGTATAGAAGTATAGATAATTTGACCATGATACTACTAACGTAAGTATTGCCCCATAGTATAAATGTTGCTGCTTCTATATGAGATCGCAACTGCTGGTGGTGGAATTGAAGGTTACTGACTCCTATAAGCTGTCGCGTCGTGTTCGCCATTTCTACAATTGGCACCACCACCTATCCAAACAAGTTTCGTAACAATCACCGATATTTTCGCCATATTGTTTACGTATAACGATTTTGTAATACTAAAGACTGAACACTCACATTTTACACGTGGACATTTATGAATATTTATTAAAAAAACATTAAGGACTCAACACTGCCATTCTTTCAAATAAACATATAAAAAAATTCAACGATTCGCTACAATTATTTGGTTCAGTCGTTTCAATTCAACTCTCAAATAAAAAATGTTATCAGGGCCATAATCTTGTCAATTTTGGATAAATGAGTATCTAGTTTTTGTATGACATTTTTATACATATACAGATAATAAGCTATTACACTATACACGTAGGCGCGAACTTAATCGTACAAAAGATATAAAACATAATGACTTAAAAAATACTGTGGATATATGTACATACATATATCAACTACTGGACGATTCAACACTTATCTAAATGTTGATATTTCCTGTGTGTAATTTACAATAAAATGGTTTACAATAAGTTATAGCAGGATTGCTAGTGTTAGGAGCGTTTTCGTGTGGAGTTTGATGATGGAGGGTTAACACAAAAAAAATGTAGTCTTCAAGTAAACAACTCACCGTTGCTAAAGCAGCCGGCGCCTTCGGGATCACATCGGGAACGACGCCGTGCGCCTCGAACGACTTGGCCACCGTCGACATGGCTCTCGCAAGCACCCTAAAATTGACCATAGTGGTGTGGGCTACCAACAAAACAATTGCACATCTCAGTATTCGACCCATCTCGGTGGACGAACACAGAAGTTAACGGAATAGATCAGCGATATTGAATGATGTAACGAGCAGGCAGCCGCTTTGGAGACTGACCGGCTCTCTCGCAGTCGCTGACATTATAACCAGTTTGCGAGCGGAGAGGGTACAGTCATCCTCATAAGTGTTTCTAATAGTTAAGAGAATACATGTTTTTATTAAGCGTTCGGTAAATTCAAGGGTTTATTTGTACGTTCATTACGCGTATGCCACATTCACAAATTATTAAGCCAATGAAACTTCATCTCTTTTTTTTACACAATATGAGTTAGAGCTTGACTAACTAACTGAGAAGATGCCTAGCAATAAGGACTTTTTTGGACGGAAATCCAGGAGGCTGAATCAATACTGAATCAGTCGTAATCGCAGTCGTCAAACGTATATTCGTGTTATAGGTAAAGATACAAAAAAATAATAATAATAGAAATATGCACAGACAAAAACATTTATTTTATTATGTGACCTAAATCTGTAAATCCTAAATACGACAGTTATCGTATTAATCGTAATTCCTTTTTTGAACTTCTTAATGCCCAAAACAATTAAATGTGCTATAAAATCCTAATGTAGATATTATTATTAAGTGAAAACATAATTATATCTATAAGTTCAGAATTTAAGTCAAGACATTTCAAGTGAAATTTCGACTTAGAAGTCATAGTATGAAGTAGTGTTTAAAGTAAATAAAATATATTTTAAACCAGTTTCTGTTGCAAGCTTACACCTGAAGCGAATCATTACAAGCATAGAATTGAATTCAATTTGTTTTTACAGGTGAGAATGGTGTCTGTCCACATGTAAGCTATAATGAATTATTTAAAAATCTTACGACTTACACCAAGCAAAACAAAGTCAGGCCATAACATTTGCAATGAATAATTTGGACAATAATAAATTGAGAATTTTAGATTTTATTTACCATTATGTTACATCATATATAAAGTAAATGTCAAACACCATTTTCTAAACAAAATAAAAGCTAGTTAATAACTTTATCTATGAAAACATTTCAAATGCTAAAAATAAACTTCCATTCATAAGAACAAATAAAACAAATGTTTGCATTTTTAAAGAGCAGAATTTCTAGGGTTCAATGTCGGTTGATTTGATGTGGTCCTTGAAGATAATTTATGAAACCCTAGAGTGCACAATAGTGTAAGTGTAGTGTAATGTAAGCTTTTTATGTCTAAAAAGCTGTCTAAAAGACCTGCCGGTCTTGACATACTAAAAATAGCATGGTCCTTTGTGTAAGATATATTAATGACAAGCTTTCTCCCGTGGCTTTGCTGGCGTCAAGAAACTTTCATCCAGTATTTTATCCCCAAGGGGATATAATTGATCAAAACCCTTTCTTTGCAGATGCCCACATCATAACATCAACCTGCATGCCAAATTACAGCCCGATCTATCAGTGGTTCGGGCTGTGCGTTGATAGATCACTATGTCAGTCAGTCACCTTTGAGTTATATAGCTTTATTTATTATTAGAATGATTAATGTGGGATGCTTTTGTTTGTGATAAAAGATTTTGTTTATCAAGACTAGATATAGATGCACAGGGGGTATGTAAACTCCGTGCCACAGTTATTAGTGTCCCCTTAACAGCATTTGCCCTATTATTAGTTATTATATTGTCCTTTTTGCATCTTTATTGTTCTTGTTGTTCTCTGTCAAGTTTTTATGTTTCCGAGTCAATAGTGTGTGTTATATTTACATTTGTTTACAATTGTCTATGGGGATTTCAGGTCAACATTTTTACATTGCATTAAATTTATTTGCAATTCATTCCACTAAACAATTTGGACACAAACTCTATTAATGGATATGTATATTGTAGTAGGCTAGGGTTAAATTTAATGTTTTATATTATTGGTTAACAAATAAAAATATATTTTAATTCTATTCTTAAAATTTGTTTAAGTGTTTGCGCTAAGTCACCAAAGGTTACTAAAAGTGAAGCATGGACAGTAGCTCACAAGTAGGCATTAAAATATATTACATCCAACAACATATAACAACATACTAAATTGCTAATGGTAATATCAAATTCTTCTTTTTAATTTAATAATGACATGTTTTGGTAGTCCTCGACTTAGTTGTTACATTATAATTATTAACAAGCGCATTGCGAAATATATTTTGTGATATGACTAGTTTAGTTGACAATTTGTCTGTCAAGTAGGCGATAATGGGTCGCCTTGACTATTGCAGTAAAATGTGCACGCGCATATACAATAAATACATATTGAACTAAGTCAAAGTTCTATTATATTACTGTAATCAATGATTTAAGTGTTCTTTCTTAATTAAAGAAAATAATAATATCTTGCACACTTACGAATTAAAAGATATGTTATTTAATATTTCGTTCGCAGATAAACAGGAGTTTTATTACAAGCATTACGTAATCACATATATTTGGACGATAATTAAAAAGAGATGTTATCAAAAATTTATTGTTGAGCAAATAGGTTATAAGGTATAAGCTAAAACGTAAATATAAAAACTCACCTTTGACTTATACTTAAATCGTCTAAGAAATACTTAATTAACTACGGAGCGTTATAATAAAATAACAAAAGTAGAAAATAAAATGATAAGAAACGAGAAATACCGGCAGTCGGCAATTTTTTTAAGAGCCGCGCACAGATACAGATACAGTACAGATTAACAAAGTGTAGGTAGTGTAGAGTAAAAATATAAAAACGAGAAAAATGGGCTAATAATTCAAACTGTCAAGATACGGACAACTAACGCTACCTAGTGTTTGGAAAATGTACTTTTATACGACTAACATAGCATTATTATATTTAATTAAATAGAGTTGAGCAAGAGTAATAATAGTAGTTGATAATTATCAACTACTTAATAGCCTTAACAATTTCATAAAACATTTAAAAATACAATTGTTATGTAATAAGGAGCAATAACAAAATAAAACCAAGCAATTAAACATTACTTTAAACACCGTAAACAAAAGAATGTTTAGAATTTTTATAGAAAAAAATCAATTTGAAAAGAATACCTATTTTGTTATGTTTTTCGGACTATCTATGGCGTTGGCTTAAAAACATTCAACCAGTAACTAAGGCCCCATTATTTATTCCTTAAAATCATTTTGATAAAGGTAAAGATATTGAGTTTGATTAATATATTAATACAAATGGTATATTTTACATTTACTGTGGATTCTGTTATTAATTGTTGAAAAATATTTCTTATAACTTTTAGTACGCTTCCATCCACTAGGTGTCTCTGTTGTCTTTAAATGAGTCTCCTACCCTTGCAGACAACAAATTATACATAAATATTACTACGATAAAACACGTTATATTTGTGACAGACCGGATATTTTATCAGCTTAATTAACTGATTCTGTGTTTAACATCATGCTATAGACAAGAAAATATCTGTGAGTCCAAAGATCAATGAAATTAAAACTCCTGACATTTTCATAATGATTCATTCACAAAATCATGTCATGTTGTCTTTTCTCAGTTCAGTGACTCAATCAAATCCAAATCAATGTCATTTCGTTGTCAAACTTGTTTGTGGATTGTTCGGCGTACCTACCTACCTATAGTTTAATTATTTACTGAACCTGGAACTAGAATAGTTAAGGTTAAAGGCGTGATTAGAATTATTACAGTATATGTGAAAGAATGATCATTTTTCAGGGTGGAACATTTCGTCCCTTATTTCTAAACTTTGTGTAAAATGTATGCCCAAAAATGCTAAGTGAATTGGGCGACATTCAATTGACTAAACGTTTGATTGTTATCGCAATAGTTTTAGGTGTTATTTTGATTTTAAAGGAATACGTGTTTGTTTTACAATAATGACTCAGCAGAGAGTAGCTTATTTTTATAACGCGGATGTCGGCAATTTTCATTATGGACCTGGACATCCTATGAAGCCGCATAGACTCTCGGTCACGCACAGCCTGGTCCTAAACTACGGTTTACATAAAAAGATGCAAATATACAAACCTTACAGAGCTAGCGCACATGATATGTGTCGTTTCCACAGTGAGGACTATATAGAATTTCTGCAAAATGTTACACCTCAGAATATACAAAGTGAGTTGTATAATTGTATTTCTTTGATATTATAGAACGGAACTACGTTGGACTTTAACTTGTTATTATTTAAGTGGTTTGCATGTATGATTTATATAGTCATCAAGTCACTATCAATTCTCAATATGAGCAAGACTGGTCTTGCCTGCTGAAGTTACTTTGATATGAAAAATAAAAACATGTTGATGCATTTACATATCTTCAGTTAGAGAGCTCAAATAGTATTATGATAATTATTGTACAAGAAATCAATAAGTTTGTTAGTCAAATCTTTTTATGAAGAAGATGAATGAAAAACTTGTTCATGCACCTTGTAATTGAGGATTTTGATCTATTGGTATGGCCGCACATACCACAAAGTAGATTACATGACATTTGATACAAAAACATTAAGATGCTCGCTAAACACAAAAACATTGGTGTTTACACAGCTTGGTGAACTGTTTCAAGGTTTTCTTATTTTAGTCGACAAATAAGAAACCTGCTTGAATGCTGCTTTCAAGTATCTTCCAAGATGGCTGGCGAGCAATGATTTATTTATAGTAACAGTCCTTTGTGCTGTAACTCAATTATTTCAAAAATTTTAATTCCCCTTTCTTTTGGCATTCTTTTTTCAGGTTACTCAAAAGATTTGTTGCATTATAATGTTGGAGATGATTGTCCAGTATTTGAGGGTCTGTTTGACTTCTGCTCCATGTACACCGGAGCCTCACTGGAAGGTGCTATGAAACTCAACAATAATGTCTGTGACATAGCAATAAATTGGTCTGGAGGATTGCATCATGCCAAGAAATTTGAGCCATCAGGTACTTTCATTACTTTATACAACTAGTAGATAAACAAGCAGATGGTCAATATTGCCCATTGGTATCACCAATGTATTTCCAGTCAAGAAAAGGAAGGCAAATAGGTACTCAGCCCAAACACGGTGCTGTTGGTGGCTGATTCAAGCCAGAGGATTGAATGCAAACTAGCCAGACTGGTTTCACAGAATAGTGATTATGTAAGAAATAGTATTAAAGAATTTATAATAATAATGACATTAAAATCCTTATGCGAGCCCTATCATCAAGAAGGGCTGCCTTTTATCATCTCGTTTTTTTTATAATGGTAAAGTTGTCTTCAATGAACATAAAAAACAAAAAAGTTGTTAAAAACGAAGATGTGCTGAAGAGTTTCTTTCGCTGTTTCTTATTAATCATAAAGTACTTTTCTAAAACAGTGGTAGAATCATTTATATGATCAAATGCAAACGAACAGACAAGCCACATTATGGTAAATAGTCACCGTCGCCTACGGACATTAGCAACACCAAAGCTATGTATTGCGGAGTCAGGAAGAAGGGAGAAGGAAAAATAGAAGAAGTAGAAGAAGAAACGCTTGTTCCATTAAACACTTACTGTAACAATAATATTTGGTACAAAACTTAGGCAGGGGCGGCTTAACCTATAGTGCAGGATGTGCAATGCACACGGGCGCCGCCGTCTCAGGGGGCGCTGCGGCGTGGCAAAGTTAATAGTTATAGCCGCATTCAGGCATAGGGGGCGCCACACAAGCTAGAGCCGCGCCTGAACTTAGGGTAGAACAAATTTAACAATGATACAACAACAATAATAACAATAGTACTGGCTGTTAACTTTCCAGTCAGAATACTGCCAATGAGCGGCTGACTCAGCTACAGAAGTGGTATTGCAGGTTTCTGTTACGTGAACGACATAGTGATAGCGATACTGGAGCTCCTCAAGTATCACCCGCGCGTGTTGTACATCGACATCGACGTGCACCACGGGGACGGGGTGCAGGAGGCGTTCTACCTCACCGACCGCGTGATGACGGTCAGCTTCCACAAGTACGGGAACTACTTCTTCCCCGGCACGGGCGATATGTACGAGATCGGGGCGGAGAGTGGCAGATACTTCTCTGTCAATGTACCGTTGAAGGAAGGCATCGATGATCAGAGCTACGTTCAGGTATTATTATTTACAATCATTGAAATTAAACTTCTTTAGGCGCGCTATCCCCTGATTTCTGAAAGGCTTGTCAAAATGTCGTTCATATAACACGCATATAAACGTGAAAGTTCTATGAAGTCAATTCGAGTTTCTGAAACGTTGATTAGCGAATA
>DWJN01002477.1:0-15189 GCA_018248895.1 Carystus phorcus
GCCACCGGCGCGTTGTGCGTCACACATCGGTACGGGCGACTCAAAGCACCCTTGCACACGACGCGATGGGACGCGGCGCGTGCACGGGCCGACCTCGCTGCCAACATCTTGCACCAACTTGGACTGGAGAATGATGGTAATAAATTAACGCTTAAACATTTGCCACATACATATTTTAATAAACACACAAATAGATCCTTTAATATTTTAGTCCTACAACATCTACTAATCTAGGATGAATGTAAAACAAAAGCTACGATCTGTGCGTCACTTGCCAGTAAATATATGTAAAAGTCATGACATATTATCATGAGATTACTATTGCATTCTATCTTGTCATCCCAAGTGTTACTTCCATCTAAAAAGGTCGCATAAGGACGAATGTATCAACCTCCTAAAAAGTAGTCTTTGACATTGATCTACTCATCACGAAGCTTTAAATGGTTTTGTTTTTGGTTCTAGAAATATTAATGGCGGTTTCTCAAGGATTGGTTTTGGGAGGCAGTTCTTCAGAGCGCGCGGTAGGGTCCAGAGCCTTGGCGTTACGATCCGATGGAGTGGTCAACAGTGCTGTAGCCTGGGAGCGGTACAGTGCTGGCGAGCCCGTTGCCGTTGTATCACCACAGTTGGAGAAACCACCCGATCCTGAATATCCTTGGTAAAATTCATTTGCTAATTCTTCTGTGAAGAATTCAAAGCTTATCCTGCAGGAGATTGGTACTTGAAAGATTTTAACAATGGCTTACATACTCATAAATGCTTACACACTCGTAAACGCTTACCACTCGTAAATGCTTACGCACTGGTCGATTAGGTCTTAATAAAATACGAGCCTCGTTACTTTCATAAAAGCAAAAACACTTGTACACAGTGTAATTTATACGCACTTTTGCTGTGTATTTCGTACTTCGCGACCTAAGCCAAGTTTCATCGTGTTATTTAAACAGAAAAAGGTTTGGAATTGTTGCATGGGTATAGAATTAAAAATCAGGGATTAGTACTTTTTCTATTTCCGGTATTTGCCTTTAAAATGTGTTGTAAAATTGTCCTACATACTGAAATATAAAAGACATAATTATGTACATTACGTGTCAAATGTAGTATGTGTAGGTATTTATCTAAATAGCAAAGTAGACAGTTGAGTAAAATTTCCTCAATACCTCAATGGATTTTCTTTTTTTTAGTTATTCAATATCTTTAATTTATCAATAAAAAAAATCAAAACTTATCTCGAAGTCCCCACAGAAATAGAAAATTTTACGCGGTGTAGATTTTACTCGTTTAGATTAATTTCACACAGCATATAAGTGTAAACGTGTTAAGTTACGAATTAACAATATAATACCCTTACTATTTCTTATAACGCATACATTAACTTACAGGAAATATTACCTTATATTTAATTAAATACTCAATAAACAGCACTTACAGCGATCCTGTTCAGATAACGAGAAGTACATTAGGGCGGTGGAAAATTTAAGTGCGGAGAGCTTGTATACATAAAATTACGTCATGATTAATAATGGTAGAATGATACTAATTGATAAGGATGATTATGTTATAAATACACTTATATAACTTAGAGATCGTATAAAAAGTAATGGTAATGACACAAGAAATTACGTTCATAGACGTTCTTATCTTAATTTGCCTCATGAAAATTAAAGGGGCTTAGTTTATTAAAAGTATAAGGAAATTTTTGTTACCAGAAAATACTGTAACGAAGCTTTGATTGACGATTGTCACTTAATATTAGGTAGACAAATACCGCGCATCCGTGCTTCAGCTAGATGGCATTCGTTAAGCTAAGTTGAAGGTTTTGGTGCAACATAAAAACTTTTGACTATAGTTGACCATTCCGTCTACCAAAAAACAACATGGTGGGTATACTCCTCAGTCTTTAAGAAACCTTTTAAAAGATGGCTAAAACAAATATGTAAGGTTTTAATAAGTAAATTATACAATCGGTCCATGATATTAATGTTAGGTATTTTTAAACGGTATTTTAAAAGTAGGCTGTGCCCCTTTATAATAGCCAGAAATATATGTCGTAAGTTACAATTTGTAAGGCATACTTCGTGGGGGATGGTAATTAAAAGAGAAAAAACATTTCAGGAAAAAGTTTATTATAACGTAGAAAACAATGGTTATCATGTGGAAAAGCAAAGACTTTTTGAATGCTGCTTAAGACGCAAAATATTAAAAGATCGATAATCGACAGGTACGTCTCCGCTCAAGAGAGCGAGACGCTTCGATCGCCAAAGTTCATGCCGTCGCCTCCCGGAGCGACGATGGAAGGCTGGTGGACGTATCCTTATTACAGCTGCGAAGCTAAACGTTGGCTGTTTTCCTACACCGTCCCAGTATCAACAATCCGAGGGTACGTATTCTTTTATTCTGTTAGTAAAGAGATCTTGCTTAGCAATAATAGGGGGCGTATAAGACTAAGGGTCGAGCCCAAGGCAATCTCATACTTGAAGTGCTCTTTATTGGGGTTGAGCTGAGCTCCAAAATTAATTCTTATTCCATACTTAGTAGGGTTCTTTACTTGCTTGGTTACCCATCCTGTAAATCAACCCTAAAATGTTTTAAAAAGACCTATGTTTCGGTAAAGATCTGGAAAATTTTAATAAGAAGAGAAATCACAACTCCGGTTATGACTGGTAATGCATCCGTGATGCACATTGTGCTACAGCATGGACCATTCTTAAATACAATTCGACACGCGATGACATAAAAATACTGGCTACTTTATTCTAATCTACCAAAAATTAATTGTCTTCATCAGATTAAACATGACCTAAGTAAGGGATTTTCATTTGAAATTTATTTGAAACCTTTTTCTTACAGATTGAAGGGTGTTGTTTCTCTTGACATAGACATATCGAATTTGGAGATAAATCAGTGTGAAGTGGATTCCGATGAAGGGAATGATAACCAAATATTTTCGTTTCATGGAACTCATAAATGTCCTAACGAAACTACATACGTAAGTATTTGATTACTAACCTTTTGCACGAATATGGTTACTGATCTCAATGAGTTATACTGACCAATTACGCTCAGATTGTCTACTCATTTATTAGATATTTACATGGTGTCAATCCATTGAAAAGTTACTAGAAGGCACGGGCTCTCCACAGCACTTTGAGAAGTAATAGAGCATACGCCAACACGTTGCTCCAATGCAGATTGGTGCAGGGATTAGTGGCCAATCCATAAGTCGAAAGTTTTTATAGTGTCCGAAGGCTTCCGACGTGGCTCAACGACTGAAATGTAAGATAACAATCGGGACCGACGGTTTCACGTGCCCTTCGAAGTACGAAAGCGCTCAAGAATTTTTAGCTTTTAGGATCGACGCAAGCCGTCGAGGTAATAGCGCTTCTTGCTGAAATTTACATAAAATAAACTATTTAGAAACAAACAGACTCAGTATGTGCGTATAAAAGTATATTTTAATGTGAATACATTTCAAAATTCATACTACTGACCTCAAAGAAGGGCCTAATGGATTGTTAGCTAGAAACCCTCTTAGTTACATACGACGTCTAGTAGTGCCACAGTGACGTGTTAAGTACGTTAAAGGTATATTAGGCTTGAATCAAGCCCTCCAAATACGTTATAAATATTAAATCACCTCATATCCAAACCCATCTGAGGCATTTGTATCATAAAGGAATAAGTAAGAATTCTGTTCGCTACAGCATTGTTGTTATAATACTGATATTATTATACTGATATTGTTATATATCTGTATATTGGTGAATGCCGATGTGATTGAGTACTATACGTATTTCCACAACTTAGATAGCTATGTATCTACATTAGCTATACCTGCATTTATGTTTCGAGTAATTGGTGTGAGGTGTGGTGAGAGTGGTTTCAGTAATTGAACAGTTTGATTGGATATGTTCAATATCGGGCGATTAAAACTACTGTAGCTTTTAATGTTTGTGAAATTCATTTGAGTTCGATAATTTTTCACAAACTCAATTATTATTAATTATGGAGTTTTACCTTCGGGTGGCTTAAAAACCTCTATGGTTTAGCCACTAACTACTCTAAGTATTACTAGTATTATAGAGCTAATGATTTTTTTTACTTGTAATTCAAAAGTATTATTGCATTATTTATAAAAAAGAAAGAAGTAAAATAAAAATATTTCACAAAATAATCGCTGCAACAATTAATTATTATAAATTATCAACAATAATTCCTTAATGAACGATAATAATGCTATGGGTAAAAGAAATTGCAGCGAAAACCATGAAAAGGCCGCACTCACTATGTATTCCGAGTTGACATACATGCGGACACTGGTTTTCAGTGCCAAATAGATTTTGAATCGTTAATCCATAAAAACGAAAATATAAAGTAATATTATAATACTATCTTCTCTAAAATCATTATAGGTACGCCGGATTAATTTCGTAGCCGCTTTTCTCAGATGAATGATTTGTGAGAACTCGGTTCTAAATTTCTATTACAAAATGTCGACGAACATTAAAAGGTTATTTTAACTGAGGGAATTTCCACTAACATCGTATTGTTTAAAAGGTATTTAGGGTAAGACTGAGACAAAGGTATAGATAAATGGCATGGCTTTGCCAATGAACAGAAGAAAAAACAGTCTTCAATTAAATACGCTGTATTAAATATTCCGATTCCAAAGTCATACGTATCAATGAATGTGTGTCGTTAGGGATAAATCAAAAACTAATCGCCAGATGTCGCTTAAAATTTATATGAGGTCACATGACAAATACCAGCTTTTGAATAAAAATTAACCTAATCGGTACACCTAGTAAAAAGTTAACTAACACACTGTTCCCTTTTTTGAAGTCGGTTATTAATATGTAAATTATGAACGCTTACATAAACCCACCATATGGTTCCTCTCTCACTGATGGCATGGAAACACCAAAACTTTGTGGAGGATGCTAGCGCAAAATGATCCAGAATGAAAAAATCTACGAGAGCGTCATCTAACTTTATTTTTCTCTGACAGTAATACAAAACGTCACAACTTAAAAAAACATATATTGCGTGCCAGGTACATCCTATTACAGGACACCGAAATGGGTTTATGAGTCGGCAATGAACACCAATAAGACTTCGCAAATCAAATTCGGGAGGCAGTTCATAAACAGACAGGCGCATCATTAACAATTAGGTACACTACAGGAGTTAATAGTTTAACTCACGGGTAAATGCGTAAATAACATACATAGTTATAGTTCCCGCCTTATTACAAAATAAGGTCTAAACCACGACTATCAAGTATAGGTTTATCTTTCATACTATACTATAAGCCAAGGTTTATTTTACTCGGTCTAATAGAAGTTTAAACCGGTACTTTGCTAGTCCACGTTTTGTAATAAGGCAATTCTAGTTTAATAGCAATAACATGTTATTGTTTTCAGTGCGAATATAAACCTAATAGAGAGATGGGCGTTCGATACGGCGGGTGGGCGCGAGGGACGTACATATGTCGGTGTCGGCCGGGATACTATTCAATAAACCACCCCGAGGGATTCAACGGGTCTCTTGTCGAGGGTGAGATTTTAAACTTGTAATATTTATCGTGATTTCTCCTTGTGTTTGAACTAAAATGTATCAGTATTTTTGTTCTTGGTGGTGAGGTTACTAAACCTAAGTATAAGGATTATAAGGATTATATTATGAAGTTAACATTATAACTGGTATTATATTTTTCCATGAAGCCGGCCTGGCTACGCCCTATAACGCCAGTCAGTCACTTCATATTTTAATGCTTATTATTCCATTCCCAAAGACAAAAAATAAAAAAAAAAACAAAAAATTCTGATTTTTTTTCCAGTCGTTCATAAATAGTGTAACTAACATGATTTGTTTTACATATTTACTTTTAATACACATATTATAAATAACTAATAAAAACTAAATATACTTTCTTTATTATCGTTGGACTTAAAGGTTAACTGAAACTAATTTATTGAGCTTACTATTTTGTACTTTATATTGCGGTCAAAAAGTTTACATTAATATTTTATTTACAGTTGCATACCAAGAGTATGATGAGAACGGTTTAGACAACTGGAGCGACCCCTACGAATGCCTCAAGTGTCAACCGGGCTGCGAGACTTGCCGGGGACCCGAACCTTGTCTCGCGACCTACAACTGGCCTTTTCGGTAAGCAACCCACAACACACGTACCTTTCCTAATCGCCCTAAGTGCTGGAATCACTTACTGATTAATTCATTAGACTAACGAGTATTCTGCCTTTATTAAGGTGCTAGCTTCTGTTAATAGATATAAACGTTATATGGTTATATCCTTGTTAATTTATTCAGCACGCGAAAAGCTAACTAACAAAGCTCATTATTGATTCAATGAAAATCAGATGTATATCTATAATCCTTGTTGCTTTGAATTGCTGTTTTAGAAAAAATTTAAGTTTCATTTATTTCTACCGAAGCGCGGCTATAGGATTTTCAGATCAAAAATAAGATACATACTTAATTAATTAGTACTAAAATAGATATGTTTCGATAATTTTGTTACGTCTACATGTTACGTACCATAAAGGTCATTACAGTTTTTTTACCAAACCTATACACTGTTAATCGACGAATGTTGATCGCAACCATATTACAGAAGCGATGAATGTTGATTGCAACCATATTGCAGAAGCGATGAATGTTGATTGCAGCCATATTGCAGAATCGATGAATGTTGATTGCAGCCATATTGCAGAAACGATGAATGTTCATTGCAACCTTATTGCAGAAAACAAAACACGCCATGGAATAGTATGAAAGACGTAAAGTTAGTTGTAACAATGTCATTTATTTCAGGATATCGTTGCTTGTGATTTCGGTGAGCTGCGCGTTCATGACCGTGTTGCTAACTATCTACACGAGGCACCATCGTCGTGTTAAAGTGTTCCGTGTCGCCAGCCCAGTCTTTCTCTCCATCACTCTACTAGGTTGCGCCATCATGTATATGGAAGTGAGTATTCAGTAATGAAACATAACATTAATTTATAAGATCTTGAACTATTGCGGCCTTATTACAAAACGTGGACTAGCTACAGTACCGGTTTCTATTAGACCATGGACTAAACAAAAAAACTAAACTAAAATAAACCTTAGCTTAAAGGATAGTATTAAAGATAAGCCTATACTTGATAATCGTGTTTTTGACCTAATTTTGTAATAAGGCGGTTGATGTTTTTGACAACAGATCTCAGGCCGGTTAACGGATTAAATGGTATATGTACAGGATAATATTTTAATAGAGTAATATTTGTACACAATCTTGATCCGAAAGTTCCCATGTAAATACAAAATATTAAGAATTAACATCTGACATAATTCTAGCAGCCCCTGAAGCGAAACATCGATGTGTTTAACTGAAATTTGATAACAACATTCAATCGCATGCTAAGAGTTCTTAGATTCTCTAATACCAAGCTATGACAATTATACGTCTGTTTATGTGATAGTTTTGTGACTAAATTGGTAGGCACAGCAGAACTGGTGGCGTATCATTGAATACTAAATCTTGTAACAATAAAATAAAATTCATTAAAGATTTATCTTCATAACCTTTTAATATGACTTTGACTTTAAATAAAGGAAAAATTTTCCTTTGCAGATGGCAGCTATATTTCCAGTCCTAGATAGATACTCCTGCATCGCCACGAAATGGACTCGCCACATGGGCTTCTGTATTACCTACACTGCTCTCCTCATGAAGACTTGGAGGTGACTACTTAAATTGTATCGTTAACGGCTATATCGCTTAGCTGGTAGAGGTGCAAGGCCTGGGGTTCGATTCCCGGACAGGGTAAACATTTATTTAACAGAACGTTTGTTCTTGGGTTATCGGTGTTGGTGATGTTTTTTGTGTTGTCTATGTCGCACATAATACAAGGAATCTTAGGGGTAAGAGTGTGTACACGTTTTTATAGTTAAACTAGCAGCTTCGGCAGATATTGTCCTGTAACAAAAGAAAAAGATTTTCAACCAGATCAAACTGTAAATCCAAGCAATTCTCAAATAGTTTTAGTATGTTTGTGTTAATCTGTGTTTAACACACACAAAAATTAACTCGTTACAAACATTTAAGAGGAGTTCATTGACACACATGAACAGAAAAATATAAAGATGATTAAATTACCACCATAACATCGATTATATGGGCCTAGGAAACGACTACCCTACCATCTAACCGACCGTAATGTATGTATATTAAATATTTCATAATTTAGCACACTTTTCCTTTACCAAATAAATAACTTTATCAATTGTCCTGATTTCAATACTGGTCACTCAAATACTTTAATCATTCGTCTCGATAATTAACACACTACCTAACTATACTATAAAGCTAAAACCATTCATGTTTCAGGGTGTCTCTCACGTACCGCGTCAAATCCGCCCACAAACTGAAATTGACCGACAAACAGCTGTTGCAATGGATGGCTCCCATTCTGCTCATCATGCTGGTGTATCTCTGCACGTGGACGCTCTCAGCGCCCCCTGATGCTGAAGTTGTGAGTTATATTTGTTCAAATTCAAATTCAAAATCATTTATTCATGTAGGTATAATTTCAATACACTTATGCACGTCATTTATTTTGATTCTACCACCGCTTCAGAAAGGTGCTTTTAGGTACATATTTTTAATACTTTGTGTCTATCCTATTTATATACCTCAATATCTTAGATTTTTCGTTCTAAGACCACCTGTTGTACCATAATATAAATAGTATTAACTACATATTCCGTATCAAAAATTTATGTAATGTTAATGTTTTCAGATAACAGACAACAAAGGATTAAAGTTCAAGCAGTGTACGTATAATTGGTGGGATCATAGTTTAGCCATAGGTAAGCAAAGTATTATTTTTTTACATTAAATCTGTTTAACTTCCGCATATCTTTTGAAAACCGTTATTATCAACGGAATTGAATAATAATTCCTATGAAGACGTAAAGAAGACATGTATATTTTAATTCTTTGTCAAGCAGTGAAATGGACACGTTGAGAAACTTTGACACGTACTCGAATTTCTTTGTAAAGTCCATAATGTACCACGATGTCTATATTGGCAGACTTACATATCATCAGTTTCTAATAAGTTAATGCTGCTTTCAACCCATTAATGGCCCACTACTAAGCACGGGTCTCTCCTCAACACTGAGGAGGTCTAGAACATACTCCACCACGCTGCTCCAATGCGGAACCCAAGTGTCGGATGTTTATAAACCACCCGAAGGCCTCCGACACGGCTTGACGACTGCTATGTTAATAGGAATCGGGACCAACAGCTTAACGTGTCCTCCGAAGCACGTAAACGCTCAAGAAATTTTTGCCACTAGCGGTCACCGGAGCAGAGTTGCTTAACTCTGTCGATCGCATAGGTTTGACGCGAGCCGTCGGCCTATGAGCGTTTCATAATTATAAGTTAATAGGAATAAAGATTTTAAAAGTTTCGATGCAAATCCAACCCAATTATATTTGGAGACTGCCGTGCGATGTGTATGATGTAAATCCTCTTTTTTTTCAGGGGAAATCCTATTCCTCTTGTGGGGTGTGAGAGTTTGTTACCGGGTACGTCACGCTGAAAGCCTCTACAACGAAGCTAAACTAATCTCATTCGCCATCTACAATATATTCACTGTCAACTCCTTGATGATCGCTTTTCAGTAAGTAACTTAAATTTCGAGTTATGGAGTCATATCCGTATATTTTTGGAAATTTTAATGTACGTAGGCTTTGTAATATCGACGAATAGACTAAATCTATTCGTTTTTTAACTATTGTCTATTTGTTTTTTAACTACTAATCACGCAAAAACCAATAAACAGATTTAAATGTAACTTGGAAGTTTATAGTTTATCGCGGAGGTGATACCAGGATAATTTTTAAACCTTAAAAATACAGAATTCCTCATTCTATACGAATGATGATTTTACAAATTAGGGCTTGTTTTGTACCATTTCTTCTAAACTTATTTAAGAGATATCTAAGAATACGTATCATTTATAATAAATGCAGATGGACAAAATACAATGTAAATAATTTTATTATAATATCATAATACCTACTTACAGCATCATTGTTGAATCGTGAATGTGGTACTAATATCTATCTACTGGACGTGTTGTTTCAAGTTGCCTATCACATCGATCAATATATTTCTATTTCTCAATCTATTTTTCACTGTTTTCGTATATTGTTGTACCTAATAATTTTACTATTTACTATTTATTTGTCGAATATTCGAACACTAGACAGTAACCTACATTTTCTTTCTAATTAACGGTCTGGGTAAAATAACAAACTATTATATTTTTGGACATACCTTTAAATAATAATTATATGATCACTCCGAGCGTTACTTCAGTTTTATATCAACGCCTTATTAATTATTAGTTGACTCCAGCAAACGGTGTTTTGCCATAAAAATGGTTATAGTGGGTTAACCTTAAAAGCTAGACATATGCTGCCACGGACTTTTATTTAGAACTTTTAGACGGGAAACAATATTGTAATACATGATTTTTGAGTAAGTTTTACTGGGAGCGCACGCAACAAAAGCTCAAAATTTTTCCGATGTCGCAATATTCTTTACTGCTGCTCCTATTCTATTTCTCTTAGCGTGATGTTATATACCATACCATAAATGAACTATCTTACACTAAAAGAATTTTTGAAATCGGTCCGGTAGTTTTTGAGATTAGCCTGATCAAACAATCAAACAAACAAACTCTTCAGCTTTATTTATTAACATAGACCTAACCTATTAATATTATAATAGACTTCTGAGTAGTAATGAACTTGTTATCTTGCTACAGCTTGTTAATCCTGCCACAAGCCGGGCCAGACATCAAGTATCTGCTGGGCTTCATACGAACTCAACTTTCGACGTCCACTACTGTATTATTAGTGTTTTTGCCTAAGGTAAGTAAATAAAAAAGTAATAGCAATAATACGTAAGTAATAGCAGGGGATGCCTACAGGCTGATGCCTGCCTGCCTTCAACCCATTAACGGCCCACTACTGAGCACGGGTCTCTCCTCACTACTGAGGAGGTCTAGAGCATACTCCACCACGCTGCTCCAATGCGGATTGGAGCTCCAAGGTGGAGCAGGCTGATGGATGGATGTATAAACTAAATAAAAAAAATACCGATGCTTTGTAACATATTTTCGACGTATGTTAATACCAGATTTCGAATATTTATAATCAAAGGTGACTGACTGACTGACATAGTGATCTATCAACGCACAGCCCAAACCACTGGACGGATCGGGCTGAAATTTGGCCGCAGGTAGATGTTATGACGTAGGCATCCGCTAAAAAAGGATTTTGATCAATTTGACCCCCAAGGGGATAAAATAGGAGATGAAAGCTTATAAACGCGAGCGAAGCCGCGGGAAAAAGCTAGTAATAAATAAATAAGTACAAATTCGGAACCCCACACTAGAGTTTCCTGTGTTGTGGGTTCCAAGGACAACACATAATAACAAGAACATACCGAGCGACAACAGAACTTTCAACTCACCATTCAAATTTGTATCCAGCTAGGAGTCGAACCCAAGACCCTTCGGAGCGGCCCAGCATGGTAAGCATTACGCCACGCGAGTCGTCAAAATAAAGCCAATTAATATAATTAAACTATAATTTCAAAAAGCCACTAACCAAAAGGCTGGCAGGTATTTAGCTCAAAGAATTAGTTTGGCAATACAGCGAGGCAATGCTGCCAGCTTTCTGGATACAATACCCTAATTAGGAATTTCGTATTAATTATGATTATTTTTTAATGTAAATACTAGTTAAACCTCTCATAGACCACTTGAAGACCGTTGACAAATTTTAGCGATTGTCACAAGGTGATATAGTTATCACAGTTGGAGATGGTTTCAAAAATATTATTAAAACAATTGAAAATAGTAATTATGAATAAAGATATAAATATGTATCTTGAATTGAAGCAAAGATGTTGTAAAAAAATTGGCTGTGGCCAAATAAACCTGACCTTTCAAGATAAAAATAATATTAATATGAATTTATTTATTTGATTTAATATTATATACTTATTCATATACTTTGAATTGTATACCTGAGATAGGTAGGACATAGTGAGCTATATTATATGATGCTTTAATTCATGAACCTATTGTCTACAATAAAGAACCTTTGACTTTGACTTTGATAAACCAATCCTTAATAAAGGGCATTAACATTATCAGACACGTGTATATTCATTATTATTTCAGCAATAGGATATACACACGCTACGAAGCTGAGAGAGTGTTAAGGTTCACTCAAACGCTTGTAACGCTCAGTAATAACGCGTAATATATAAATACTTATATGATTACTTGCGGATTCGAACAATGTTATTAAAAAATCGATTGGGTAAAATTGTGTACATTTAGTGCAAATAAGTAGAATATACAACGTAGAAAAAAAAATAAAAATAAATAAATAAATAAATATAAATAATAATAAATCTATTTGGGTAAACGAGAAGACAGAAATAACGATTACACACATAACTGTGTGTTCCTTGTGTCACAGGTAGCATAGATAATACATCAATATCACCAAACAGACAACAAGTATGTACTCGTATAATATATGAAAATGTCTGCTTAGACCTAGAATCTAACAAGTTTGCGCTCGTTAATAATATTGCTTTATTAACGACTAGTAAACCCAGCGAACTTTGTATCACCTTGAAATATTTGCTCCGTTTGAGTAACATTTATCAATATTAACTTCTATCGGTCATAGCGTAATAAACCTTTCTTGATAAATGGACTATCCAACAAAATAATTTTCCAGCAAACCAGTAGATTAGTGCGTTCAGTCAAACTCTACAGCTTTACGAGTATAATCTTATATATAAAATTTCCATGTCACAATGTTAGTTACCATAGCATCCTCCGAAACAGCTTGACCGATTTTTACCAAATTTTATATGCATATTCAGTAGGTTTGAGAATCGGCTACTATCTATTTTCCATACCCCTAAGTGATAAGGGTTCACCCTTAAATTTTTTTTTTATTTTTTGACGATTACTTTTAATTTTCACCCTTCTATACCAACGCCTGTTTTTAATAGTCATTTTTGTCTACACTAGATACTCCCTAGAAATAATTTATATGGCAAAACAACGTTTGAACGTTTAGTATAGAAGTAAAGACGTTTATTGCGCCCCCGTTTAAGGTCGCCTTAACGTGCATGTCCGTTTACGATGTCAGGTACGCAAGCCTTTAGCGTGCACTGTTCAGTACTTCAGTCGGTCTCGACTCTCGCTCGCGGTCGCACGCTCTCCGACTGCTTTCTCGTGTGTTTGTGAGGCACCCGGCTTTCTACTTCGGGATATGGAAGGTAAGCTAAACGAGCTGTAAAATATGTTGTTTTATTTACATTTATTTTACGATCTGGTTTTGTCGTTGTCAATTAAATCTATAGCAATTTTTAATATTTTAAAGTTGTTAATTCAGATGTTAAATGATGTTTGCGTTTAATTGAACAGTTTGTAAATTTATTATTTGCATCTGAATTTTAATTTTGTAGATGGTTTGTGATTTGAGTAAAATTCTGGAATAAATTTCGATTTAAAAAAAGGAATTAATTTCACTTTTTTTTATACAATGTTCAAATAAATACGTTCAATTATAAAACGATACCAGTTGGCGTTAAAACCGTTTCCAATTTGGACAATGCATTAAAATATCATCTCAAAAACTCCGATCAAGAACTTCTTTAGACTTAGCAATTAATAATAATTAAATTATTCACGATTGGAAAGTTCAGTTCGTAACGACTCTATTTTTCCAAGCATGGGGTCCTGAGATCGAGTCCCATCCGTGGCAGATACAAACCGACTCATGTCGTTCTAGCTTTAAACTTACAAATTTTAATGTTCTATTCCTGTAGATACTCAAAATACTCATACACAAATAAATCTTGAAACATCTTCCAAACTGATCCATCAAATGTCTTTCGAATTTCGTGACCAAAAATATACGAAACATATTTTTTATATGTACTAATAAAAAATATTACTAATTGATTCGGCAACCATTATGCTGCATAAATAACCCCTGTTATAACGGGTTTGATTCCTGTACGACAAAAATTAAATTAAAACATTTTCTATTGGATCGAATTTTAAATTTAACCATTTTGGAATCCAATTGGACATAAAAAAATTTTGCCAACATCAATCAACTACTTAGGAGTTGACTGGTATATACAATACATGATCAAAAGAATTATATTTATAAAGACTATACTATACGTATATTATAAGACTGTATTATACTATGGACATAAAGATACATGTATCAAAGCGAAAAAATGCAGGCAGTGGAAAAATACAAACACATTTGAAAGGTGAAGTTCAATGTCGAGAATTCAGTCAGTAACTGAACGGCAACCGTTATTCGATATTCCCTCGAACGCAATTTGACGCGGCACATTGAAATGTTATTTGTTATGAAAAATCCAGATAAACTTCAATGGAAAATACAGCGCGATGCGCTTTACTGAAAGCGTGATTTTATTTCTAGTTTTGTGTACGTATAGTATTCGTTTTTTTATATTTTTATTTAAACGAGCATAGAGTTAAGTGGTCACCTGATCATAAATGGCCAGCCATGGACACTACAAAAAGGCATCACTATTGTCGGACAAGAAAATACAGAAGAAAAGATAGATGTACTAACACTTAATTAAACGTGCGGAAGTTAGCAAAGTAGGTGTCAGGGAAATAATAGTACCTGTAATAATATAATAATAATGGCTTAGAATTATATTAATAAGACTAGGTGAGCCAGCAAAGTTGATTTGCCATATAAATTATTATTTTAAAACAATTTTATGATAACCATAAAAATGCTTATAGTGGGTTACCTTTAAAAGCTAGACATATGCTGTCGCGGACTTTTATCAAGAATTTTTAGAGTGGGACAATATTGTAATACATAATTTTTGAGTAACTTTCACCGTTTACTCAGCGCACGCATGGAAAGCTGTAAATTTTGCCGTTTTCGCAATATATTTTATCGCTGCTGCTCTCCTATTCATCTTAGCATGATGTACTATAGCCTATAGCCTTCCTCTATAAATGGACTATCTTACACCAAAAGAATTTTTTAAATCGGTCCAGTAGTTCCTG
>DWJN01002478.1:0-15188 GCA_018248895.1 Carystus phorcus
CGAACGAACGAACGAACGAACGAACGAACGAACGAACGAACGAACGAACGAACGAACGAACGAACGAACGAACGAACAAACAAACAAACAAACAAACAAACAAACAAACTCTTCAGCTTTATATATTAGTATAAGAGGAACCTTAATTTTATTCGGGGAAAAAAGTACCCTAAAATAGACACCGGCATATAGGTAACAACTTTACTAAGTTTCAATGAAATCCGTCCAGTGGATTACGCGTGATGATCGGTCAGACAGACAGACAGACAGACAGACAGACAGACAGACAGACAATAAATCCAAAAAACATATTTTTGGGTTCTATCTCGTATATTGAGTGACCCCTAGTTGAAATTTTTTTTTTTTATTCGATGTACAGAATTCATGCTTCTACAGTCTTATTATAGTATATAGAAGATTGCCAACTATCCTTAACATTTACTGCTGTTTGTATATTGACTGTAACATCAATACTAATCTAAACACCATCATAAAGCACACATAGAAATTGTTTAATTCGAGTCACTGACATTGTGACATAACTTTACCGTTAACCTTGTTCCACACTGAGTGCTTTTGCTCTGCTGTTTTGCTTAATTTACTTCATATTCACATTTATGTCCTAACCAGTAATATACCTGTGACGTCATCGTTACAGATGAATGTACAGTGATATGTGTATCAGCACGTGATCTCTCTGTTTATTGGCTAGTAACTACTTTACTCAATATACATGGTGGCAATTTAGTTCTTCTCGCTATTTATTACGGGAGATATAAAAAAGTGACGTGGGCTTAATTCATAGTTACATTAATGATAAGGACGCTTGGAATCAATAATGCCGTATCGAGCTCCGCAAAGGCTAATGTTAATATATACGTGTATTTTATTAATTTGTTTAAAACATGTGATGAGGAGTTTCTTTCGCCGTTTCTTCTCGATATAAAAGCACCTTTCCGAAACGGTGGTAGAATCAAAAAATGACGTGCATAAGTGTATTAAAATAATACCTATATGAATAAATGATTTCGAATTTGAATTTAGCACCATGCAGAAGATTTTTCTTAAAATTAAGCTTACCTTGTGATAAAACTTGACGGACTAACAGGAACAGCTTGTACCCTCCAACTGTTTGGTTTATCGTTAAACACAACATACTTTATTTCGTGTCCTATACCCATTTCCTCTTCCAAATCAAACAAATGCTCCTTCCAAGGGAAACGTTCAGTGAACTCAAGTATTTGTCCAGATTTATGCACCTGGTCTCTGACTTCCAATGCAGATTTAACATAGTCCCTCGCCGGTAACCAAACAGAAATAAAATAATTAACTGTATGTCGAAATTCTTCACTAACTAGTGCCATGGCATTTTTGAAAATTTCATCAATGTCTACACTGTTTGTAGAGTTCCATTCGGGATTTAAACGACCAATCCTAGCACTTAAATGTGTTCGAATCTTGTATCTTGGTTCTTCATCAGTCATGGGAACTCCGTTATCAATAGCATCCATTTCCTCAATGAAGTGTTCATATACTTTTTTGTATACCGCATTCAAACTTTCTGGTGTCAAAGGGTTACCTTTTGGGGCTAAACTCTGAATTACTTTTTCTCCATAGTATGCATATATCAAACCTGCAGAGCTTAATCTGTAAAAATAAATAAATACCATTAGAGAGTACATCTTTTACAATTTAAATTTTCATTATTCTCAGAATATGTGTTGAAAATAATGATAGGTGGATTAGAATAATGACTTTTCCCTTTCTAACAATGATACATGTTTATTATAATGACGTAGTAAATTTTATTTGATTACGCCAAAATCGGAGACATGAAGGCATTAAAAATGATCCAGAATTGCTTGCAATAGAACAAGAAAAAAGGCAACAGAAATATAAGACACAAAAGAAGAAGATAAACTGAAGGCAGTAACCGAACTAAATCCGCGCGAAAAGCATGAGCCACGAAAAGCTTGCCAAACTTCAAAATATTTGTAAGCCAAGAAAAAATATCTAAATGATCAATAAGTCACTTTACCGAATATAGTCGCAGTTAACAAGGCAAAATTGAATAACGTGAAAAAATAACTATAGTGTGCGCGCAATAGCTAGTCACCGTCTGAGGTATATGAGTGGCAGGACGGGGGAGGTAAATGAACGTCCAGCTGACTTAACTCTGCCGTCAACCACCGTGACAGTTACATTATTTAGTTGTTTGCACCAGTTTGTTCGAAACATACATGAGATAAAAAATCCTAAGATAGGTCCGCCAATCACACAAGTGAAAAATTTTATTTACAATGTCCACATTTCTTTTCTCAGACGAAAAGTTGACAAGGCAAGTATAGAACACAAATATGATATGAACATTAATAAATTAGTAGCAGAGGGTAGAGAAGTGTCAGCTCGCAGTGTAATGAGAGTTGAAGGAAATTCGAATCGGCAAACATCGGGAAACTTGAAATTTTCATCTCCACGGAAACCTAAAGAAATAAAAAAGAGAATCCATATTGATGATATTGATAAAAAGAACTCAGGCCGAAAAAATATACACCATTGACGAAATGTTAAAGGCTGCCGGTCATATCATTGTTCACCTGCCCCCATATAATCCCGATCTTAACCCCATTGAGCTAATCTGGGCCGATATAAAAAACAATTTAGCTTCAAATTATATAAATTCATCATTGGACGACAAAATTCCAATCATCACAAGATTGATTTCTGAATTCACTCTGCAAAAATGGCAAAAGTGTGACGACCACGTACAAAAAATTGAGAACGTTATTGGAATGTGATAGAGGAGCTGATCATAAATCTAGGAAACTAGTCAGATTCTGAAGAGAGTATGGAAATTGAAGAAGATATTGATTAATTTTGTACTATAACGGTGATAGTGAAAATATTTTTTGGTTTGTTTATTGAGATTTGCTTATAAAACTGTTTTGTATCGTAAATAAAAAAATTTTAACAAAAAAATAGAGAAAAATTACTTTATGAATTACCCCCCCCCCCCCCCCAATACATTGATTCAGATAGGTTGGTGAAGCATAGATGCCTTATATTTAATATTTCATATTTATTGTTTTCTTTGTTATTAAAACACGCAAATAGGGCTTGTTCAAATCCTTAATCCGCAGTGCCATCCTATGTAAATGACCAAATCGATCCATATAGTACTTCGCACGCCTTCTTATGACAATCAGAAGGAGCCAGTCCGGCTTCCGCCATCGGTGACGAATCACGCGAATCCTCATTTCTTTTTCTGCGCCATTCTCGCCACGCAAGTTAATTGTGAAAGATTGTTTAATTCGTAAAAATATGAACCTGTGAGTGTTTGGTGGAGAGGTACCTCTCAAAGTGCCTAGGCAGGACTGACTAGGAAGCCAATCTTCGCTGGATTATTTTGGATTACCGACTCGCCGGAGTCCATCTTTCTCCATTATCATCAAGAAGCGATCAGGCGGCTTCAGATTCTGTCAAGGTACGTGGTCTATTTATCTCTGCCTTTCTTCTTCTCGATGTAAAAGCAGCTTTCCGAAACGGTGGTAGAATAAAATAATTACGTGCATAAGTGTATTAAAATAATACCTCTATGAATAAATGATTTTGAATTTGAATTTTAATCTGCACTGTGTGGCCGTTCAGGTTTAGCGGAAAGAGTCTTTTACAGTTAAAATATGTAATAAACCGCGGTCAGCCATCTCGTAGGCTTAGACCATCCCTTTAATCACCGGGATGCAAAACCCTTCCGTGGAGGAGCTATTTCCACGCCCCACCATAGATTCTGACATTATATTGAGATTTATCTGCCCTTAAATACCTCATGTGCGTTTTATCATTCGCGGCCTCCCCCGTTTCCCCGCCCGCATATCTGAGGCGGTGACTAGCACTTCCGCGCAAACTATAGGAAAACATTTTGGAACGGAATGACACCTTAGAAGTTATAACACAGAATCTTTGGCAAGTCAGGAGACTGGACAGGAAACAATTGCTACAGACGAGATTTACTGTAGTGAGACTGTCAAAGATTCCGAAATTTTGCGTCTGTTATTTGTTTGACATGTCATGAAAATCTCCTTCTTAATTACTTAGGTGGTTATAAAGAAAGATCTTGTAAATTATGAAGTTTTATTTATTGACAACCCTATGTGTGTTTGATTTTGGCAAGAATCAAAGACAGCATCTAATCATTGTTCAGTATCATATTCACTTCAGCAATGTTTGAAGTCAATATCAAAAACAGTCCAACGTATAAGGGAAACACACTGCTCATATGATGCACTGCAATATCCCATTATATTTTGGCAAGGAGGCTATGATTTCTCAATAAAAATGATAAATCCCATTACAGGTAATTAAAATATTATTTTGCTATGGGGATAATACCTCAGTTACTATATTATGTATTGTAATTTTATATTTCAATGATATTAAAGCAAAATTTATTTATAGATTCTGAAACCAACAAAAAAGTCAATTCAATTAACTATATTCATACTACCTAATGATTCGGGAAAATGAAGACAATCACAAATCAAATCAAATCAGATCAAATCATATATTCGAAGTAGGTTTTTACAAACACTTTTCGAAAGTCAACTACGCCATCGCTTCAGCAAAGCCCTACTATGAGTGGCCCTCATAGAAGAAGCGGCAATAAACTCCCAAGGTGCTTTTTTTCCAACTCACAGTTACAGACAGCAGTTAGATGTTACAACTTATATTTAATTTAATGGATTTCATTGTAAAACATTATGTGTTTGGTGAGACATGCTGATGGACGTATTCTGTAGAGTGGCTGAAACGAGGATTGCCATATTCACACATTTTGATTTGATTAGAAAATATAAGGCCAAATGAAGTTATATCAACTGAAATCCCTAATGTACAAGTAGATCTTGGATTGCATGAGGTAGTTATCAAAAACATTATACATGGTCCCTGTGCAACTCTTAATCAAAATTCACCGTGTATGATGGATGGTAAATGTTCAAAACGATATCCACGGACATTAATAAACGATTACTGGTAATAACGGTTATCCACTGTATCGTCGCCGATCGACGGCAGAAATGGAAGATCAACAATTGTCAAATTAAACCAACAAGATACTGAAATAGATAATCTTTGGATCGTTCCATATTCACCCATTTTATCAAAGACCTTCAAAGCACACATCAACGATGAATCTTGCAGTGAAATCTATTAAATACATTTGCATATATGCAACCAAAGGGAGTGATATGGCTGTGATTGGAATTGGTGCAGAGAATTCCAATGATGAAGTTATCCAATACTAAATGGGTCGCTATGTAAGTAGTAGTGAAGCAGTTTGGCGAATATTTTCTTTTTCTATTCATGAGAGATTATTGATGACAGAACGCAGTACAAAGAGCTGCTCAGCCACCGTCTACTACATTAACCTGTTTTTTTAAGACGGCAAAACGATGATTTTGCACAAACATTGCTATATTCTGAAATGCCACAATACTAGGAATCAATCCTCAAAGAGATTTATACGACGGTAACAAGGAAAACCAGTTCTAGGATACCCAGATGTGTATTCCACCGATGCGATAGGTCGAATTTATTCTGTACATCCAAGCAATGATGAATGTTTTTATTTACGATTGCTACTAGTCAATGTACGTGACCCAACATCATTCCAACATTTACGAACTGTTGATGGTGAATTGTGTGGATGCTACAGAAAAGCCTGTCAACGTTTGCAATTGCTCATTGGGATCAAACTCTCAATGATTCTGTAATATCACCACACACTCATCAAATACGAAATTGTTTTCTATAATCATATCTACATGCTTCCCATCAAACCCAATTGATTTGTGGATCAAGTACAAAGATTATATGTATGTGTGATGATATTTTGTATCAAATACGGAATAAAAGGGGAAATCCAAATAGACAAATCAGTGAAAAAATTTACAACGAAACATTGATTTCAATTGAGGACACGTGCTTGATAATGTCAAACAAACTATTAATTCAATTAGACCTGGCCGCGCCCAAACGTCCAATTCATGATGCTTGATGATGAGAAAAACTGTATGATCTTGACACATTGAAAGTATTAATTCAAACAAATCTTCCGCTGTTGAATGAACAACAGAAGTATTTGATACTCTTATGAATGTAACAAATAATGAAATTGGAGTGATTCACTTCCTAAATGCTCCTGGTGGTACAGGAAAATCTTGATTTCATTAATATTAGCAACAATTCGCACACAAAATAATATTTCACTTGCACTCGCTACATCGGGAATCGCAGCAACTTTACTTGAAGGTGGTCGAACAGCACTAAAGTTGCCACTAAATATGCAGAGCAATGAAACTCTAACCTGCAACATTTCGAAGAAATCTGCAATGGCAACGGTTTTGGCAGCAATGTAAATTGATTGTTTGGGATGAATGCACGACGGCACTTAAAAAAAACTTTGGAGGCTTTAGACAGAACCTTAAAAGATCTACGGAGCAATCATAACCGATTTGGTGGTGCAATGATTTTATTAGCAGGAGATTTTCGTCAAACATTGCCAGTAATTCCACGATCACCGCCAGCTGATGAATTCAATGCATGTCTAAAGTCTTCCAATTTGAGGAAACATGTCAAAGTACTTCATTTAAACAAGAATATGCGTGTCGAATTGCAAAATGACCAATCTGGAAACATATTCTCAAAACAACTCATTGACATTGGTAATGGCAAATTTCCTATAGATATCTTGACTGGCTGCATTAACTCGATCAAATATGAACTTATTCAGGTTTCCGGATGTTTCTCAAAATTACAATTAGTTGAGCGAACGAGCTATATTGGCTGCAAAAAAACATAGATGTAAATGAATTAAACTTCAAAATTTAAGAACAAATTACAGGCGAATTAAGGATATATAAATCAGTTGATTCGGCTACTAACCAAGATGATGTAGTCAACTATCCACCATAATTTTTACACTCGCTGGGTTTGCCAGGATTACCACCTCACAATCTTCAATTAAAGGTTGGATCGGTAGTTATATTTTTGCGAAATATCAACCAACCACGTGTTTGCAACGGCACACGCTTAGCGATCAAAATTACTAAACAACGTGATAGAAGCAACTATACTGAAAGGAAAGTATAAAGGAGATGTTCTCATACCGCGCATCCCAATGATTCCGACTGATGTGCTATTTGAGTTTAAACGACTACAGTTTCTAGTGCGGCTGGCTTTTGCTATGACCATAAACAAGTCTCAAGGTCAATCATAAAGTGTTTGTGGTATTAATCTGGTAAAAACCCATGTTTTTCACATGGTCAATTGTGTTGCCTGTTCTCGTGTAGAAAAACCTTTAGATTAAAAAACATTATATATCAATCAATATCAACAAAGCACTACAATGAAAAAAAAAATATATATTTTTGTTAATAATTATGATTCACATGATTAACAATGAAGCGATTACTTACTTTTAAATGCTTATAGGAGGTGACGGTTCTGTTCAGGAGAATTTTTTGCCCCGACTATAAAATAGGTAGGAACAAAAAATTGCCACTTTACAAATCTTTTTGACTGAACGAATTCTGTAGGGTCCGCTAGTTTCCGTTTACATTTGGTATCGCTTCTTGATGGCCTTATTGTAGTTCCACAACATCAGAAGACGAAGATGTACCAGAAGAGGCAAGGCTTACAGGTAGTCACCAAAGAGGATACCAAAGACATAGCAAGGGTAAAATCCTTAAGTTAAAACGCAATAAGGGTGAGCGGTATGAAACAAAACAGGAAAAATAGTTGAAGAAGGGTAACTGCACTTTCACAGTGTCGAATGGATTGTTGCGAGAAAATAACGAGGAAAGATCAAGAGATGCTGTGTAAGGAGTTGTGGTCATTAGGAGATTATAATAAATAAACTGATTATCTATTCACTCTTATATTAGATGTGCGGAAAAACACAACATATACGTTGTACAGTGAAGGAGCCTAAACCTAGAGTTATAAACCACATTAACCATTTGAAATTAAATGGTAATATGATCCAGGTTTGCAAAGTTTGCTTCCCTATGACATTTGCTATTACTAACAAAAGAATCGAAGCAATTACTAAAAAAAAAACAGTAAAAATATTAGGTATTTTAACGCCAGATAGAAGAGGATTGAGTGTACCACCAAACAAAATTTTGATATCATAAAAGACCACATCACCTCTTATTCTACTTACGAGTCACATTATAACCCAAGACTGAAAAATTAATAACGACTGGAGGAGGAAGAAGAGTTCCGTAAGTTTGTGGGACTCTTAAATTTCAGTAACTCATTGCCAAGTAGAAAGACGCTATCAGCAAGTCTACTGCCGAAGCAATATGAAAAACTGCGTGAAGTGGCGAGAATCCAAATTCAAGAAGCTTCAGCTGTCTGCCGTTCTACTGATGGTTGGATATCAAAAAACAACAACAGTTTTATAGCGGTAACGGTAACTGCTCATTATGTGTCGCACAATGAAACCAGCATACACTTAAGAGACAATGTTACTTGGCTGTATTGAGAATAGTAAGAGGCATACGGTAGTAGAGAGCAATAATTGACGAATAGAAATTGACCAATAAAGTATCAGCTCTTGCCAGTGACAACGCATACAACATCGTTTCATCGTTGCCGCAGTTCGGACCGGAAACTGGCGCCACATAGCCTGCTTCGCACATAGTATTGACAGGGTTGTAGAGGCAGCGCTCATCCATATCAATGCGACTGTCGTAAAAGTTAAACAAGTAGTAGAAGTTTTCAAGCGCAATTCACAGGCCAAGACCAAACTTAAAGAGACAATGAAGCAATTAAATGTACCTAACCTGAAACTAAAACAAAAAGTCCAGACGTGCTGGAACTCTACATACCATATGCTGAAAAGAATCGCAGACATAAAAGACGCTGTCGTGACTACCATAGCGCTTATTACAAGCGATTTGGCGCTTACGTCAGAAGATTGGCAAATAATTGAAGAAGAAAATCCCACTTTAAAAATATTTTATAATGTGACTATGGAAATAAGCGCAGAACATTTAGCTTACAAGAGAATTGGGGAAAAAAGCTGTTGTTGCGTACTCTAGGTCATTGCCTCAGCGTTGCCATATATACAGATTTCTCCGTATCTATACAGGTTTTCGACGTATGATACAGATTAGCACTGGATACAGATTTTTATACAGACTTTTCTATTTATAACTTTGTTTATTAAATAACCATATTCTACCACATAAATTAGCAAAATATACAACTATAACTAGATCGCGTTAAAAGCACTATTGTATGGTTCTATTCTTTAAGGTGAATGTTGTTAGAATCACAAACGTAAATTTTAGTATGGCAGCATTACAAGCGTCACTCGCTCTACTCGGGGAAACCCCCGAACATATTTCCGTACTCTCCAAGGCAATTCGCTCTCGCATTCGTTTGTCGTTTCGTTTGTACGAAAATAAGCAACAGAATAACATAGGTTTTGTACCTTTCATTTTTTATTAATATTGATTGTGTTTTGTGAAACATTATGGCTTCTAAAAAACCCAGAGTGATGCAAAAGTTTAATCAGAACTGGATGGAAAATTCTTCTTTTAAGGCGTGGTTGAGACCTAGTAATAAAGGTGATAATTTTGCTTTCTGTACATTTTGCAATAAAGATCTTTCAGTTGGAAGTGCTGGGAAGAATGATCTCTTTAGACACACGAAAACAAACAAACACCTAAGGTCAAGAGAGCCTGAAACTCTGATACGTGACATTTATAATTATTTCAATAACACCCCCAAAAAAACGGGAATTCTAAAAGAGTTTCAGCAGTTTTTAGATTTGAAGCCTCATAAAATCCTCCATCCAGCTCAAACTCGGCTTTCGCTCAGAGCAGCAGTTTGCCGTATTTTAGAACAGTACGACGCACTAAAACTATATTTCACCGAAGCTGCTCTTACGGACCACTTGAATGCTGATTCGATCTTGTTCAGATTAAAAAATCCATATAATAAGCTTTATTTAGAGTTTCTGGAATTTTCGTTAGAGATATTTAATAACATGAATAAGCTGATGCAGTCAGAGCGGCCGCAAATACATAAAATGCATGAAAACATGGTGACTGTTTTTAAAACTTTACTTGATTGTTACATGGACGATGGATATATTTCGCGAACTGAAGTCGGATTAATTCAGGTTGACAATCCATGTCATTATACATCAATAGATAACCTTCACCTTGGGGCAAAGGTTTCGGCCTCTCTAGTGTCTACAAGTTCAAACCTTCATCAAGATGATATAAAAGCATTCAAACTTAAATGCCTTGACTTTTTTATCGAAGGGGCAAAACAGGTAAAAAGAAGGTATGATTTCAGCAATGATATAATTAAACAAATGCAGTTTCTCGATCCACAAGTTCTCAAGTCTCGTAAAGTTGATTCATTGGTGACTTTAGCAGTAAAGTTTCCAAATTTGATATCAGTTGATGAACTGCAACAACTAGACACAGAGTGGCGGTCTTTGCGAAATAATAAAGATCTGGTCGATTATTTAGCAGAAGACCTCGAACTCGAAACCTACTGGGGTAAAGTCACTGCAGCCCTTGATCCAGCTAACTACAACAATCAATTATATCTAACGTTGTCCAAATTTGTGTCTGCAATGTTAAGTTTACCTCATTCTAGTGCCGCCGTAGAAAGGATCTTCTCACGTATAAATTTAATTAAAACAAAACAACGCAATAGACTTAATACAAATACAATCGAAGGTCTTTTGCATACAAAGCAACTGATCGGCGAAAAACCTTGCTATAGCCTAGAGGTTGATAGTAAATTACTGTCGAAACATAACAAAAATATGTATCATTAAAAATTATAAATTAATGGGCACTATTCATTTTAAAAAATAACTCTTACGTAGACTTACCTAAATGATACGAAGTGGTGATCATTTATAAGTTAAAAGTGAAACTCATAATGTAGCAATCATGAATCATGATAGGTATGTTTTATTTCAAAACTTTCAAAAGTTAAAAAATGGCATTATAATAATTTAAACAAGTCAAAAAACGATTGTATGCCTGCAGAGTAAACTGTTGTGAAATGTTTTATTTATTGATACATCACATTAAATTACATTAAAATTTACTATATTTTTAGAAATAAATACATATTATATAACTGGTAGGTCAAAAATTGTATAGCAATGCCCATTATTAGTTCGTTTGTTGCAAATGTTTGATTATTGTTTTAATTTTTTGTTGTTTAAATTACTTATATTTTAAATTTCTCTATCTATGTAAGTACAGTAAAATACAGTACGTACGAAATTGTACGCTATTACGTACTAAAATATACGACAATTTTATTAATTATAAGTGTATATTTAACCAAGATGTACGATAACTGGCGCTATCTCGGATCTTGGGTACTTATTGCTAAGTTTCTGTCTGTGGCCACTGTTCGCGGACTGCACGATTGCATGGAATTAATAAATTCTAAACGCGCCTAACACATTATCGCGCCACAAGCATTACAACATTAGTAAATCCCTATTTTTTTCAGAAGTAATTAGTGATTAGTGTGTATAGTAGTTAATTCCATAGTTTATTTGATACAGGTTTTAAGTTATAATAGCATACAGATTTAATACAGATTTTAGCAGTTTCTACTACAGATAAAGTGTTCAAGGCATCTGGCAATACTGCATTGACTAGTGTTTTTTTTGTCTGTGTATGTTTTCTGTCGTCCATGATCTGTATCCAGAAAAAACTTGTTTTTGTAACGGCAATGTGTAAAAACTAAAAAACTGTAATTACTTACAATAAAAAAGTAATAAGCCACCCTGAGTTTGACCATTATATCCCTAAAGATATAACAGTTGTATGTAACATTGATTTGGTTGGTCAAAAAAATCTGGACCAGGGTACAAAGTGCATGAAATAACACATGTCCACTTCCATGACTTGAAAGTGTTGCAAGAAGCTTGGGCCACCAATTTCAATATGGATGAAGATAACAACCAAGTTAAGTGGCATAATATAAAAGTCCTCAAAGTTAAATGTGAAAGCCCCGTGGTCTTTTTCTATAAAATATCTTTCGCAGATATTTAATTTAAAAATGCTGGGTGTGCAAGAAAACAACTAGAAAGACATTAAAAAAGTCTATAATAAAATACCAAAGCCGATCCTTGATCTACTCTTAGAAAAATTTAATAAACATGTCAAAACATGACTTACAAATAAAGGGTACTATAATATAGATGAACTAGCTGACCCAGCAAACGCTGTTTTGCCATAAAAAGTTAAGGGGTGGACCACCCTTAACATTTAGGGATGTGAAAAATAGATGTTAGCCGATTCTCAGACGTACCCAATATGCTTACCAAATTTCAGAGGAATCGGTCAAGCCGTTTCGGCGGAGTATGGAGACTAACATTGTGACACGAGAATTTTATATATAAGATTAGTATAATTAAATTTAATACAAAATAAATAGTAATGACGTACTCAAATTAAATTACATGAAACAGACAAATAGAATTTAAGAATTTAAACCGATGGAATAAATCTACTGCATGATTATTAAGATAAATAAAATTGGGAAATAAATTGAGGATATCAACCATCATATTTAATGAGAATTACAATGTTATTTACAAAATTCTGTTCACTGCAAGTAAGAGATATAATTTTTATTTATTGCTTAGCAGGAAAAAAGTCCTAAATTTTTTTTTGGCTGATATTTTTTTTATTTAATTATATTTTAGTTTTTTTAATGCTTGACAGTTCCAGTGTTAAAGCGCATTAACTTTGTAAAAGCCTATTTTATATTTTTCTAAATGTAAACAACAAATAAATAATAATAAAAGTTGATAGCAAAAAAACATTTCCAACGATCTTACCAGAGTATGTTTCTTGAAATCAAGTAGTTGGTATGTTGCTTGATCATTGTTCGGACCACAATGTACCACAGATACAAATAAAATTGGAAGTAGAAGTTTCAACATTCTAAATGTTATGCTTGTATTTTCCGACACCTCTCTTTATATAGCCCCCGGCGTATTTCTGTTTTGTATTTAACATATGAAATAAATTATTAATGTACTTGTCATATCGCTAAAACAAATGACAAAAGATAAAAATAGGACGGAAGCGAATATCGCTTCACTGAATTGAAGACGCTTCACTGAGATTGATAAAATCGCTGATAATCTATTGTTTTGCGTTAACATATTAATTATGCAACTATTATAATCATTCTTACTAGTTGTTGCCCGCGGCTTCGCCATCGCAGAAGTACTTTGATGTTAATGAAAGAAAAACACAAATTAAAATTGAAATTATTTATTATATTTATTCAAAATTATTTATTCATATTATCTAAATACACTTGTGCACGTAATTTTTTTTTTACTACCACCGTTTCGGAATGGTTACATTGTGGACAAGAAACACCGAAAGAAACTCCTCGTCATATCTTTTAAATTAATACATACATAATACACATACAATTTCTAGGTTTTACGGAGCTGGAAACGGCATTATTATTTCAAGGCGTCTTTATCACTTATATGTATAACACTATGTAACATTTTTTACTAAAAGCTTACATCTACTATTTGTACCATTCAGATATATATTTTTATGTAACTGGCTGATAAAGGAACAAAGGAGCAAACGAGCAACGATAATAAGTGGTCATTATTGCCCCTGAACATCAGCGACCAAAAGCGTTATTGCTGCGTTCCCAGCCAAGAAAGAATAAAACAACATAAAAAATGTGTAATAGTAGATGAGTTTAATAAATAATATAACTTCATCATCTTTCATTTCTTAATGTATGATTTATAGTAGATGAGTTTTGATAAATAATATAAGTTCACCATCTTTCATTCCTTATTGTATGTCTTATAGTAGATGAGTTTTGATAAATAATATAACTTCATCATCTTTCATTACTTATTGTATATCTTATAGTAGATGAGTTTTGAAAAATAGTATAAGATTATCATCTTTCATTCCTTATTGTAATGTACTAAGAGACAAATTTTCTAAAAATAATTTTAAATGCTAACACTACTGTTTCTAGAAGCTTCCAGTTTGTTACTTTTCGAATGGCGAATGTCTCAACATTTTTATAACCGGTCCCGCTAATAATTTTCACGGTTCTCTCGCATTTAAATACGTTTAACTAAAAAAACATTTGCAGAAATTCGATAAATTTCAGCTAATTTCGTCTTCTATGCTGTATAAGTATGTTTGTTAGCAGTTTCAGGTTATTCAGGTGTTTCTACGTTAACAGAAAACGTGTTTTCTTATAGCATCTATAGATATCATGTACATGATATAAAAATGCAAATGGAAATTATTTACTAAGTAAGTGCCATTGGATCTATTACCAATTAAAAAAACTGTCACCGACTTAATAAATAGTTTCGCTCAGCAAATTATTTTATTATTTTTGAAAGCAGTTATTTTTTTTAAGACGTTTATAATTTTGAAAGTTATTTATTACTTCGTTTTAGTGATTCCTTCCATTATGTTATGAATAATGTTAAGTTATATATGGCTTTGTAATTTTTTTTAATATAAGTTAATGCTTGATCTCAACCCCACGTGATGGCAAGTGGTGAAGACGCTTAAGTTGTGGACACAATGACATTAACTTAGTAGAAGCCTATTACCTACTACTAATCCATTATACCTACTTCGCGGTAATCATTTAAATATTCATTTATAATTATGAAGTACATTAAGGCTACTGGGTCATTTAATTAAATTCACCAAGGTCAGAACAGTATTAGTAAAATAACAATAAAATTATATTAAGGAATCTCACTGAATTCACAATACGTGTTTATATATTTTATATTACACTACCTGGCCTTAGCAAACGTTTTGCCATATAAATTATGATTTTAGAACTATTTTGATAACCATAAAAATGGTTATAGGGTGTTAACCTTAAAAGCTAAACATAATATTCTGCCGCGGACTTTTATTTAAAGGGGATCAATATTGTACATGATTTTTGAGTAAATTTCACCGTTTACTCAGCCCACGCAAGGAAAGCTCTAAATTTTGTCGTTTTCGCAATATTCTTTCTTGCAGCTTCTCTCCTATTCATTTTAGCTTGATGTTATATAGCCTATAGCCTTCCTCCATTTATGGACTATCTTACACTAATGA
>DWJN01002479.1:0-15188 GCA_018248895.1 Carystus phorcus
GAGAACAGAAATTTAAACTCATCATTCAAATTTCCGCCTCGCTGGGAATCGAACCCAGGACCCTTCGAACGGCGGTCTGGCGTGGTAACCATTACGCCACGGGTCGTCACTAAATTGTTTATTTGTTCATCAATATTTCATCTAAATTAATATTTTCAGCACATATCTGTGCAGAGGAATGCTACAATGTTAAAATGTGTCTTGAATAAATGACATTATGTTAACTTATTATAATATTAAGAAATTATGAAAAGAAAAGTGTTTCGGCATCTGTCACTGAAATATATCTGAATAATGTATAACGTAAATAACTTGTAAAACAATTCTACATTTTATGGAATCTAGTTGTAAGTTACAAACCTATTTATATGTATAATATAATTTATACCGAAACAGTTTTTACACAAATAACATGTGTTATTTGGGGTGAAACCCCCTTATGAGCCATGTACACAAAGGCTAGTAGGTATTATTTAAATTTATAATAACATTTTTTTTATTTGTTACATTTTTATAATTTGTCGATGGCATAAGATTGACAAACCGAGCTATCAATCAGCATTTACAATTTTTTTTGCACAATATTCTATTTTAATACACTAGTTTATTCAAGCAGAACCATGAAAAACCAACTCAGACGTGGTAGGTATATTTAATTAATCAAGGAAAGGATATTGTTTCTAATCTGCCCTTGTAATTATCAAGCGATTAAGCACCTATTTTAACTAACTACTTAATAGGAATAGGAATTACTACTGTTTAACCTTACGCTGAGTCTTTAGTCCAGTTTATAATACCAACATTAGCGAAAAAACATTAAATAGAAAAAGGCCACAGGCTCGCTCAGATATTTGTATGACAGGGGTACTATTTGTAATTTGTTCATAACATTACATTTAAGTGTTCACGTCGCACAAGTCTTGGTGTAGGCATGAATTTTAAGGTGAAATGTGAATATTTATTAGGTATATTATTTTCTCCACCAATCCACTGTGGAGCAGCGTGAAATTATATGCTCAAGGCCTCCTCAAGTAATGAGACCTGTGCCTCGTAGGAGGGCCATTAATTAGTTGACAGCATTTATTTTTACACGAAACGTAGATCAATGCAATTTTCAGCATTTTTTCTATATTTTGATGAATTACAAAATAACACATTTACGAAGAAATAGACATTACGAACATACTAAACCAAGCTTTAATACGAATAGAAAAAAAATGTTTAATGGAAGACAGTCATGAAACTGAATGTGTAGTCATTATCACTAGTAGGTACCTACTATAAAATGTTTGACACGATAGACCGATTCTATTTTCAGCATTTCCAAGTAAGGAAAAGATAGCAATAATTATCGCAGCTGTCTTTAATTATTTTACTAGACCAAATATTATAATAATTTCAATACGATAGATACGAAAATGTAACGTTACGTTAAACATTGAAATGAAAAATTGATTGTTAAATTGACTTAAACTTAAAGTACAGAATTTTTAATATAAATTTTCTTCGTTGTTACTGAGCAGTTAAATTGCTCTTTTAAATCTTCAATTTTTGTCTACTGATCTATATTCTGAATTTATAAAAATGCTTGTTATTTATTTAGCTGTATGTAAAATTTTAATTTTAAATTAATTAGTTTTCTTGAAGACTCTAAAAATACGAAAGTTGTTATCTTGTACCGCATATCATTGTGTACTACTTTACATTCTACAGTTCTACTTTGTGTTCAATAAATATGGCTCGAGGTTTCCTTTTAACGACGATCCTGTAACACCCTTACTTAAGAAGGAAAACTCTGGTTTTTAGCGACATTAAGATAAATTAACGTAGTAGGGCTTTTATTACATTTCTACATCTCATCATTTTATAAGCCCAACAAAATATTTCCAATACAGTTTTATTTAAATGGCCATCATAGCGCATAAAAGTGAAAATCCCTACATAAGTAGGGATGTTATAAAACATAAAGGCGAAAATAACTCTGTCTGTGTATCTTCTTCAGGTGCATCAATTTGGATGAAATTTTGTTAAATAGTTTAAGACCCAAGAAAGGACATAGGATAATTTTTATCCCAGAAATTGAATGGGAACTACTAAAAGTTCAATATCATTTGCAATGTTTAAACATGGATTATTGAATATTAACAGTATAGTAATATAGGTATGGATAAATTAGATATTGTTCAGGTGGAAGTAATATTATATATTTTTATAGGTACTTTAATATTTTATATATAACCAAATTTGTATCTGTTAGTAATAAGTTTTCTTTTTCTGGATTTCAACAACGAGAGGCCAAGTAGACTTTGGTGTGTTCTCTTAGGCCATCAATGCTTAAGAATAATCTGATAAATTTTGTCATATATATGATAATAAAAGTTATCTTTGATATCAGATAAGAGATTAAAGTAGATCATATTTACTACCAATATTACTAAAAGAGTAATCCATACACCTTCCCTAATATAGCATTATAACTAAATCCTAATATTTTAATAAAAATAATCTGGTAACAAAACAATGTCATATTAATTAAGACAATTTATAAAAAATTAAAATTATGTGATATTACTACTCGTATTGTAAGTGCAGCTATAAGAAATCCTTTACAAAGTTTATATATTTACATGAAAAAGGTGATAAAATAACATGCTATTTTATCTCAGTAGTTAGATGAGTAAGACTGTCATTTTCCAGTATGATGTCACTCAAATGTACACTCACTCATACATTTTGCCCATTTATAATCTTAGTTTTCATCCATTCAATTCCACAAGGGTTGGTCACAAAGTAATATTTCTTTCACAAGTTATTTATTCTTCTTCAAAAATTATACACGGAATTTACTACACTATAATTGTTCTGTGTCTGATATTTTTCTCTGTAATATTTATTTTTATTATTTATAAGTAAAAAAAAAATCTCTATAAACTCACAAATTATCTCTAGATCATCTAGCATTCTCACAATTCAAACCTCCATTTCTCATTTTAAACTTAACTTTTTTATTATCATGCTGCCAGCTACCACAAACCAGGTTTACATCTCAACAGCCACATAAATAGCAATTAGAAATAGAAGACTTAAAAATTAAGTTGACTTATATAAAATAAATTGTAATTAAAACTAATTTATAATAAATAATAGATTTACTTACCAGACAAATTATTAATAGTGGTTTTCTCCCATATGCATCTGAAAGACTTCCAACTATAGGGCTTGTTAAGAATTGTAAAAAACTGTACATAGAGCCTAGCGCTCCTCCAAATAACACTGACGCAAATTTATCTGGTGCTCCTGTAACTTTCCGGAAACTTTCTACTGCATTCAATAAGGAAGAATATAAAGTATTCTTTTTACCCTCTTCTTTATTGTAATAATCTAAAAGTGAAGGGAGTAGAGGAAGTATCATAGTAAAAGCCAATAGGTCTAATAATAATGATACAAATATCAATGCTATTGACTTTGCATTTTTAGCATTTGATTTTGTTTCTTTTTCGAGGTTTTTAAAATCATCTTTGTTAACTTCAGTGTCCTGTTTCCGTTTCCTTAATTGTCCATTAACTTCTAACGGCTCCTGTAAATAAATATTCAAACATAAATTAAATAAGTAAAAATATGTATTAACACCACAATAATATTTACTAATTAACTTAGCTTTTAATTACTAATAATCAATTTATTTTAAGTTATTAAATTGACAACATATATACAAATTAAAAGTAAACATGAAACAAAATTCCTAATCTACATAATGACTTATTTTTACACACCATTATTTAATTATTTATATTAACACTACCGGAAAATATACGAGCTCGCAAGCATCTGGTGGGAGCCATTTAGTTTTGCTCAATAAATTATCAGAATTTAACTTTCACTTGGCTCTCTTCAACGAGCTATCAAATCAAATCACCGAAAACGAATAATTCATAGACTAATATTGTTGTTTCCACAGACTATGTAGGCACCACAGAGCAGGTTGAGATAATACGTATGTAGGCATTAGAGATATTCACTATTTATGAATTTAAAATTGAAATACGATAAAGATAGAGTAATAGGTAATATAGTCTAATTCTGATTATGTAAATATATATAATTAAATAAATATATACTATAATTTCTTATTGTTATCGTAATATACTGTTATGTGTCTATTACGCAGTATTCTCACCTAGTAGTATCGTGTATTAGTATAGTATAGTACATGGTCATCTAAAAAATAGAAAAGCCGTCCGATTAACCGTAACAGTCATTAAATACCACGCTATTTTTGATGATTTTTGTAGCATTAAACAATCAAAGTTAATGTACAGTGTATTATGTTCCTTGGTAGTGTTGGAACTGTTACTAGGTCTTAGCATAGATTAGTATAAATAATATATACTGAAAGGTCCTACTATGACGCAGTTAATTTTTATATTTATTCTGTTTTCTGATTTTGTAATCTGTTAAATTTAGTCAAGAAACTTCAAGGAAGCAAGCAAAGCACTAAAGCAAGCCAAATGTGTGAAATCGAATTGAGTTGAATCGACGCCATTTTGAGTATTTGGAGTTTTGGTGTTTGTGATGCTTGTGTTTAGTCTTCAAAACTGATAAAATACATAATTTATCGTAATTAAATAATATATTAAACATGGGTGAAGACAAAGGTAAAGCCACAACTAAATTAATATATTCAAAAACCACGTAAGGATTGTGATATTTACTTATTGTCATGTTACAGATCGCCGACGTAGATCCCGTTCTAGAGAAAGACGTCGTTCGAGATCCCGCTCGCGAGACCGCCGCGAAAAAAGAAGAAGTAAATCTAGGGAAGCAACTGGCGATAAACGTTCGCGTAGACGCAAGCCATCTCTGTATTGGGATGTACCCCCGCCAGGTTTTGAGCACATTACCCCGTTGCAGTACAAGGCTATGCAGGCAGCCGGACAGATACCGGCGAACATCGTCGCAGACACACCTCAAGCGGCCGTGCCGGTAGTAGGATCTACGATTACGAGACAGGCTCGGCGGCTTTACGTTGGAAATATACCATTCGGCGTGACTGAAGAAGAGACAATGGAATTTTTCAACCAGCAGATGCACTTGTCTGGCTTGGCGCAAGCCGCTGGAAATCCCGTGCTGGCGTGTCAGATTAATTTGGACAAGAATTTTGCATTCCTCGAATTCAGATCTATTGACGAAACCACGCAAGCTATGGCATTTGATGGTATTAATTTTAAAGGGCAGAGTTTGAAAATCAGAAGGCCCCACGACTACCAGCCAATGCCAGGCACTGAAAATCCTGCTATTAATGTGCCTGGTAAGTTCTATTTTTAAGATATAATTATATACAATCTCAATGCAATATTAAAAATATAAGTGTTTTAGCATAAACTCTTTAACTCAAGAATGTAATATATTTTTGCAGCTGGTGTTATAAGCACTGTAGTTCCAGATTCTCCACACAAAATATTTATTGGAGGCCTTCCCAATTATTTAAATGAAGATCAAGTAAGTCATTTTATAGTTCTCTCACTTTCAATGTTGGAGATGATTATTTTATTTAATGGTAAAATGGGTATTGACATCTTTCATCTTACTTAAGAATGTAAATAAATATATAATCACAGAATACATAATAAAACTAGTTTGAAGTGTTTGGAAGTAATCTTAAGGTCGTAAAGCTCATTTACACATGTAATGCTGCACAATGGATGGTGTTAATTTAGGTAGGTATTAAAAAAACAACATTCCTGTACAATATTATATGTGTATTATTGATATTTATTTAATATTCTATTTACTACATATAAAAAACTTACCAAGCTAAGTAATTGCTAGCTTTAAATCCTGACACATATAAAGGGCCTTTGTTTATTTATTTGTATGGGTTAAGACTATATAATCGTTTACAAACCTTCAAGCGTTTGTAAAACAAAATCCCTTTATGTAAGTTTATAATAAGAAGTCTTGATTGATGTATTTGGTTATGTATATATGAAATTATACTTTCCAGGTCAGTATCAAGTCTTCACACTTTCACACACCTTTGGTGACTGTCCTACAGTAATTGAGAAGCTTTTTAATTCGTAAAATATTTAAAACGGAGATTAAAAATAAATTCTTCACAAAAATCTGGCTAAATTAAAACAGAGTTGTAAACTATAAATGGAAAGTTTGAGGACGACAAATAGAAAGTTCCCACTAGGTTAGGCCGCGATCATTTCAGGGCGAGTTTCAACAGTTGACAGGGCTACGGTGGTGTCTGCAGTGAGCGGCTATATGTTTTGATTCATTTCAGGTATTTCAGGTACCCCCATTTACAGGGATGAGTGCGTTCGAAACGCATTCAAAAACTTAATAAAACAATTCACTGATATAGTTTGCTTTCTGCCCCTCCCTAGCTTAGATTTGGCACATTTGCGGCCCGCGTGTCACTGTTGTCTCTCATTCTCACCCATACGTCTTGTACTTGAACGAGACGCCGGCACTTCAAGGCAAGTCTCCTCTATTCACATCTGATTCTAACGCGCGGCTAGACACAGGTCAGATTACATTAATTCACGTTTGCTGCCATTTAAGCAAATATTTGATGGGAACCATAGATATTGACGATTAATTACTTAACCAAGTAATACCAGTATATGTTATGTATGAATATTTGTTGTGTCATAGTATTGTTTAATGTGACTCACTTTTACCTTATGATGTAGGTGAAGGAACTACTTATGTCCTTTGGGCAGCTCCGAGCTTTCAATTTGGTTAAAGACTCATCCACAGGCCTGAGTAAGGGCTATGCCTTTGCAGAATATGTGGATATATCAATGACTGATCAGGTATGTTTATAATTCGTTTTTAAGCATATTTAAATTGCTTGCATATATTTTCTGTTTTGATTTTTGTCTTAAATTTATTTTTCTTGCATTTCTCAGGCGATTGCTGGTTTGAATGGAATGCAGCTGGGAGACAAGAAGCTGATTGTTCAACGAGCAAGTATTGGGGCCAAGAATTCTACATTGGGTAAGATGATTATATATTAAAGTATTAACATAATGTTCTATGTGAAATTGTGATAATTATACATCGTTTTATTATCTCTACTGCAATAACAGTCAGGTTTTAAGGTTACATTTATGTTTCTTTTTTTATTGTAATATCTGGTCAACATCTTAAATAACTAGCAATCGTTTTTAATTTATTGTAACATATCACCTTTAGAGACACAAATAATGTTATCAAAATCGGTCAAACCATTGAGAGGGAGTAACCATGTGAGTTATATAGGAGTTCATTAATACACACAGAAGAATTACTCATATAAAGATTTAGGAACTTTAATTTGTCATTGTCTTGAAATTTTGTCACATCACTGTCATCGCGTTTTCATATTAGAACACCTATTTAGCGCACCATGATCGCATTTGACGATGGATTTGATTTTTATAATATAGTTGATTAAAACTTGATTTTTTCTGTTTCGTTCAGCGATGACCGGCGCGGCCCCAGTGACGCTGCAAGTGGCCGGGCTCACGTTGGCGGGCGCCGGCCCTCCCACCGAGGTGCTGTGTCTGCTCAACATGGTCACACCCGACGAGCTGCGTGACGAGGACGAGTATGAGGATATACTCGAGGACATTAAGTGAGTTGTCATTTTACGTATATTTATATTCAGGGGCGGTTTAACATATAGTGCAGGGTGTGCAATGCACACGGGCGTCGCCGTCTCAGGGAGCGCCGCGGCGACACAATGATATGACAGAAGCGGCCAGTCAGCGCGGTGGCGGCAGTTATCAAACACGAGTGCCCAATGGACGGCTTCTTTTTCGAACATTCTGTAGAGCCGCGCCTGACTATATTTATACTTATATGTATTGTAACGTTGAATAGTTTTTTTGGTTGTACGCGGTAATCTCAGAAATAACTGGATCGAATTGAAAAGTCTATTATTGTTATGTTGGATAGTCCATTTATCGAGGAAGGCTATATAATATACATACACCGCACCGATCTTTATTCGGCTAACCAAGACATTGTTCTAAGGTGATACGAAGTTTGCCGGATCTACTAATTATGTTTATTATGTACTGCTTACTTTGTGCAAAACTACGAGTATTAATACGATATATTATTGATCGAGCTCGCCGGTCCGGATTATTTTACTGGTTACAATCAGCTAATTACGTTCTGCACGCACTTATAAGTGTGAGCCTTGGCATGATACAAGAAAGAGAAGCAATAACAAGATTGAAGAAGTGTAGAAAGCTAAATTTTATATGTAATGAGTTTATTTCTAAAACAAAATTAAACATTTCATGATGTAGATTTTTGATAAAATGAATTCCAGTACTTCAAAGTTAATGGAAGATTCAGTGTATGTATATTAAATCTCTATACATAGAACTGTAGGCCTGGAATAAGTACGATGATGTTACATACGAATGATGGTCGTACATTCGTATTAATATAATGATATTTTTTCAGAGAGGAGTGTAATAAGTATGGATGCGTTCGCAGTATAGAAATTCCAAGACCAATAGAAGGCGTTGAAGTACCTGGCTGTGGAAAGGTAATTAGAATTTAAGTTAAAGACCTTAAGTTATTATCAATTGTAATATTTTCAATGTTTCCAACTCAATGAGTGGCCTCATTCGTTATGCCAAAAGTTAGCTTTACTTCATTAATGCTAATATTATGTTGGTCTTTTTTCGGACCGGTTTTTTGGGTTTTTGTTATTTATTTATACAATTAGCGATTTATACAACAGAATTACGAGCAAAATAGTTTCTTTTATATTCAAAATGAATAAAAAAATCTTCATAATAACACTTTTATTAACTTGTAGGGCAAACATATTTTTTATTGTTCTTATATTATTTTTAAGATATGATGGCAGGAGGTTTACTATTTCCTTCAAATGTGTACTGTGGACATTTTTTTTAAAACGATAATATTTTCCCAGGTATTTGTGGAGTTCAACAGTATCGCTGACTGCCAAAAAGCGCAACAAACTCTGACGGGGCGCAAGTTCAGTAACAGAGTCGTGGTGACCTCCTACTTCGACCCCGACAAGTATCATCGCAGGGAGTTCTAAATCAACAATTAAAAATACTTATTTGCATTCTTCTTCAGCAACATCAAATATTGTTATCTTAACATGTTCAATTTAGCTAATAAATTTGATCGAAATATATATAAAACATGGAATAAATAATAATACTTCTAATAAATGTATGTTTTATTATTTAACATTTTATTCCATTGTAAGTAAATTTTTAGACAGAAAAGAATTACTACAATTCTTCATACAGTTATTACAAAAATTAAAGCTATTTGAATCTAATGGTCTTAATGGGAAAGTAAAAATGTATATCATAAACTAATGTTACGTAATACTTGAAGACATTCAATATTATACATCTTCATTTTGCATAGCCGGCTGATAAGTATTCAAAGATCCCGTTTCTGATGACAGAACGATCTTCCTCATAATCACGTAAAGAACACCCCCAATGAGCAGCATTCCTATACCAGAAAGAAGACTTATCGCCCAAGCCGGTATAGCGTTTCCACCTGTAAATAAATAGAGAAAAATAATCGAGTCTTGAACATTACGGTATTTTTTATGCTTGACAATAATTCCACCTGATGGTACCTAACTGGTGAAATAGATGATAAAAAGAGCTTAAAGAGCTGCTTAGAAATTACTACATTTATTTTTACGATTAATATCTCCTAAATACCCAAGTAGAATTCGAGTCTATTATTGTATACATACAATCACGCCTTTTCCCCTTTGGGGTAGGCAGAGACCACTAATGTAATGTGTAAATTGTTACTAATTTATTGGTATCATTGGTGTATGCTTATTATGCTATTGTCTCACGGCATATACACGGGTAATTGTCGCATACTATTGCGATTTTACTTACAATAATTATATGACAAATATTTAGACAACATACATAATTATATTTCAATTGTCTGCTCTACCAGCTCACAATATTTTCATAAAAAAAAAGTAATAAATAACTCACGGTAATATGTGCGCGTCATTACACGCCTTCCTCGAAGAATTCTTCGTCTTGCTTCAGTTTCTTGGGTTAGTGTACTCAAAATAACTGAAATATGAAAATATAAATGAGCAGTTAAAGTATTAAAAAAATATATGTATATCCGTCCTCCCGTCGACAGTGGTTTCGCCTATGAAATAAATAGATATTCGTTCAGTACTTACGACGAATATGTCAATTTTACGATTATAAGTTTGCTGCTGTATCGGATACACCGGTTGACTGAATCTTCGTCATCTTTGGTTGTAAAAAATAAATGTTATTTACAGTATAGAAGCCTTTGGGCATGTTTGTCAATCTTGAACCACGTTTCCTTTTTACACGCCTTTAGTAGGTCGAGCTGTTCCAGCATAGTTGCAGCCTCGACGTAAAATCAAAGAACCTAATTTTTCTCAACACAGTGGTCGTATTTTGATGAAATTTACTAGGTGTGTGTACATTGGACGACAAAGTGATAATATAGTGCAAGCACGCTGGTTTCATAAGATTCGAGGTGGCAGAAGTACCCATGGAAAGCTTATAGGTAAACGCGAAACAATTAGGATGTCTGTACTTTTTTTATGAGCATTAATCTATCACCTAGTCAAGACCTCTACGGCTGTTCTGGAATATGTTTCTTCGAGGTTCTGGAATCCTAGATATTGTTCTTAATTTTACAGAATGCTGCCACTGGAACAATTTCTACAGAGTTGTATTGAACTCTTGATAGACGGGCTTTTCAAGTCTTTGTGCCATCTATCGTTTTTTGTTCGAGTATCATAAAAATTGAACCTTTAAACTTCTTACCACTAACACCTAATATTACAATATTGCGTTAACGAGTATAAGTACTGCAGAACACATCTATTTAGTGACTACACTATTAGAAATGTAATGTCATAGAGATTCTTTAAATGGCTATTGCGACCGATACCTAAAGGCTCAAAAACATTATAACTTACCTAACACTACAGCGAAGTAGAACAAAAGCGATCTCCTTTGTGCCATCTTACTGGAATTGCTTATTTAACCACAATTAGTAAAAACTCAGTCGTTTTTCACGACTACGCAGAAGCAATACTAGGTGTGTTTTTGAACACAAGGCTCGTTATCTTATGAAGTCACGTAGATAAGATAGGGATTACTAATAAAGGGTACATACTTATGGTATACTGGTAATGTTCTATGAAAGAGGATGATTCAATCCATTTTAGAATAAATCAATAACCTTCTATGGTAATTAAACTTTATTGTTTTGAATACTCTTCATTTTTATTACTTAGATCGATAGTCAGGTACCTATACGTATTCAGTAAGGATTGAACGTGTTGATAAAAAGAAATAAATTTGAACATAACAATTTAATATAATGATATCTTAAATAACGTCACATACATGTTGAAATTGTTCATATGGATACTATACATTGGAACTAATCTACATATATAAGCACAAGGCCCTACCTATTGACAAAATTTTACTCTTTAAAAATATTTTTAATGTTAGCGTCCGATAGAATTTGCGAGGTTATGGTTTCTGGGCCTTTGGAAACTGTATTTTGAACATCTTGCTGACGGTCATTACTTAGGCTTAATACTGATTTTTCAATAAGTTCCGTTTCAGGAACACCCTCCTGTTGTAATTTTTCATATTGTTGCATAAGTTTCTTTATTTGAGTTTCTCCAGATTGGTTTTGCATGTTGATAGCCGCGAGTCCGTGTCCACTTGCATGAAATTTCCTGTTGGTAATAACAAATAATAGTATGTATAAAGATTTATCATTTAAATTACCCTTCATGTAAACAGACGTACACAATATATATGATATCTACAAAATCACACTTTTCAATGGGCCAAAACTTAATCCAGGTCAAACATATTTTTAATTTAATTAGCTATGTATGTATTTAACGTACCTGGGTAGGTACTCATTTATAAACGGTTAAATGAATTTGAAAATTTAAATAATGAGCAGGGTGGTCCAATCTTTTTCCAAATTTAAATTCTTTATTTGAAATTAAGAATGAACTGAATGTAAATGCGTAATGTGTTGTTTAATTCGCTTCGTCAGTTCCGCCCTTTCAAACAAAATTTAGGCAATTAAATTTTTATAGACTATAGACAACTAGTTATTACTATAAAAAAAACCATACATACGCTCTAACGATGTCTTCCTTGTACAGTATAGGTCTTATTGTTGTATTTTCCACCTTCGGCCGAGCAAACTTAGGTTCGGTGATAGGGGGAAATGCTTTGTATACATCAAACCATAACGGCCTGTCGTCAGGTTTCATGCCTCCGCGTTTTAAAAGACCCTCGACCCTATAAAACAATATTTAATTTTAAAAGTTTGTTAACAATCCACTTCGCGGCCTCTGTATTACTCGGGAAACTATAATTAGTATTTGTGTCCATCACCTCATATTATATTTTTTTTTATATTGGAAATGTACCCTCGTACGAAATAACGAGTTTTAGGTATAAGTAATAACATTGATATAAAAAACGAAGTCAGTCTGTTATCACTACATAGTATAAAACAAAGTCGCTTTCTGTCCCTATATCCCTATGTCTTAAATCTTTGAAACTACGCAACGGATTTTGATGCGATTTTTTTAAATAGATAGTGATAGAAGAGGAAGGTTTATATTATGTATAATAGGTTCACAGTTTTTCTGTAGTGTATTTAATATTAGCATTGCACCCGTGCGAAGCCGGGACGGGTCGCTAGTTATAAAATAAAACAAGTTTTCTTAAAATAAAATTTTTCTTGGGTCTTGAACCACTTTTTATTATATTTTTTTCTTTATATTTCAATTTTTATGAACTAATTTCGACCACATGGAATAAAACACTACTACACTACCTACTACACGTAGTGAAATAACATTTTGAAGTCAAAATGTAACATGTATTTATAGGTATACTGAATTACACAAGTGGCAATGAAACTGCAACCAAATTTTGAACGTATCTTTGGTCTAATATACATCCATACTAATATTATAAATGCGAAATTCTGTCTGTCTGTGACGTTTTCACGGCTAAACTACAGGTCCGATTTTAATGAAATTTGGAATGAAAATAGTTGAAGACCCAGAGTCACACATAGACTACTTTTTTTTTAATCAACCCCTAAAGGGCTTGTTATAAGGGATGAAAGTTTGTATAAAAAATCTAAACCACTTAACTGATTGTTGTGAATTTTGGCGTAAAAATAGTTCTTAACCCAAGGACACACATAAGCTATACTATTTTCAAAAATCATCCCCTAAATAGTAAGTTAACAATCTAAAATCTAAACCACTTGACGGGACTTTATGTGGAAGATAGAGCAGGTTATGGAGAAATGCAGGCTACTTTTTATCCTAGAATTCTTGCGGGGTATACCTACCTACGCGGGAAAAACTTTGTGACACACTGATTTTACGCGGGCACAGCTAGTATGTTATAAATACTGTTGTTTGTTGGGAATTGTCCAATGTGCTATATCTAGAGTGCATACTTATTGGTTTAAGAAGCACATCTTAGAATATGGAATGACTATATATTTAAAATGTAGTTTTGTATGTTATACTAGCTCATACAAACAATCATTTAGGCTAACCCTATGAAAGATAATTCAATGTTTCTGAAGGTAACCCACCTTATGGTTTATGTTATCTTAATGATCTGCCATCTTCTTAAAATATGGATAGAATTGAAATACACGTTGGAAATTAAATTTTATTTTATTTTAATTTATTTTATTTAAATTATATTTTATCGCTATGAATCAGAATCTAAAATTAGTAAATCAACAGCACAAACGAAATACTTATATAGAAAATTAATAAAAATTAAAAATCATTTTGCATTGCTTGAAAGAGGGTTCTTTTCAGGGTCTCCCATCCGTTTCTCTTAGTTTCAGCTATAAGTTTCTGTTGCAGGTTTTTGATGTCTTCTTCCAACTCATTGCCAAGGCGGTCAGTTTCTGCTTTATGTTCTACTTCCATTTCTTCACATCTATTCAATAAACATGATTTATTATAATATAGTTACAGTACAAAGTACACTAGATGAAGTATTGGATATTAAGGTCTACATAAGCTAGATGTGCTCATCAAAATAAATCATCAATGTTACACTAATATAGAACAAAAATGAAAACTACAAATACAAAAAAAAACATTAATAACAAAAATGTACTCTTTTTTAAACGAAGAATGAATTTCCTTCAGAGCCTTAAGTTTTTGTTTATGAGCAGAGGTGGTTTGTTGAATACACTTCATAAATGCTCCTGTAAGATGTTCTAATTTTTGCTCATTGTCTTTTAAAACATTATGATCAGCCTCCAAGGCAGTAAGAATCTCCGACAAACTTTTCAATAGACTCTCATTAGTTACTTTTCTGAAAACATTAAGGGTTTATTTATTTTAATATATAAGACAAGTTATATATTTTTAGCTAACTAAAAAATAAATTAATTGTCACTAACCTCGATTCCAACTGTCGATTCATCACATCAAATAACTTTTGTCTTGAGTCTCTACAAACTTCAAAATTATTATCACTTTTTTTATTCTTAGCATTTATCGAATGTTGACCAATCATTGAAGAAATATTCGGGTCTAATCTTTGTCGCTTTTGGAGTTTTTTAGTTTTAGGCGAGTCTTTAAGAAACTGTGACTCGCTTAAAAAATCAGAAATATCTTCAGAAACAAATTTTGATTTCAAAGGTTTTTTTGGCATTGCCATTTTTAAACTCTTTAGTTTTCAAACTCAAAGAAAAATAAGATTTCACCCTAAGTAACAAATAATGAAGAAAGCAATAAAACCAAAGATTACTCTCATTAAGCGGTCTGCTATTAGAAAAAATTAGATTACCGTTAATAATTTTACCGCGCTTTTAGTTCTTTTTTCAGTTAAGAAATATATTTTTTTTAATAAATACAAATGCATGCAAATGCAATAATTACCTACCTCGTAAATATTGTACCAATCCTTTCTAACCTACTTGTTGCCATTATTTAGTAATTAACTAAATAATTTTTTGATACACTACTTTTATGAATGAAAATGTATGAAATTTTGATGATTTTAGTATGGTTATTGTAAAATGTAATATTTTAAAAATTGGTTATATTATATTTTGACTTGTCAGTCTGACAA
>DWJN01002480.1:0-15186 GCA_018248895.1 Carystus phorcus
GGCAAAATTTTGAGCTTTCCTTGCGTGCGCTGAGTAAACGGTGAAAGTTACTAAAAATCATGTACTACAATATTGTTTCCCTCTAAAAGTTCTAAATAAAAGTCCGCGACAGCATATGTATGTCTAGCTTCTAAGGTTAACCCACTATAAGAATTTTTATGGTTATCAAAATAGTTCTAATATAATAATTTATATGGCAAAACAAGGTTTGTTGGATCATCTAGTGGTAAATAACACCACTAAGCCACTAAGCCTACCAATCTGCACTGGAGCAACGTGGTGGAGTATGTTCTACACCTCCACAGTAATGAGGAGAGACCCCTCAGTAGTGCTCAGTAGAGAGCGATTGATGAATTGAAGGTAAGATGTTATAATACTTATAATTTTGACTCGAAACATATGCAAATATGACACAGAAATGAGTGTAATTCAACAAATTTTGTTAGTGCGTATAGCTTTCAGAACTCTGTCTGACACCTGTCAATTAAATAAATTAAAAGTAATGAACTTTAAAAAAGTATCTTGTTAAAAGGTTTTATTTAACTTGCAGTGCAAGTATGCATGTATGTTTGTTCGGGTGGTATTTTGCAACTCAATTTTGAAGCAGATATCTTCAACCGATTGAGCTGAAATTTTGTATACACATTGAGTGTAGATGACAATGTATGGTTAGATATGTGACGTCACTCTAATATGCTCCCCTACAATATTGGTATCAAATGAAAGGATTTGTTAAGAATAACACAAAAAATAAAATAACGTCACTCTAAATCCAACATGGCGGAACATGGAAGATGGTGGAATAGTTATTTTTAAGGGAAATCTTTAAATGATTGTCTATTTTAATGATTGATTCTCTTTCTTTGAGACAAAATAAATGATGTCAATCGACATTTTAGTTACATTAGATTGTTAATTCTTGGTCCATGATTAAATAGGCACTTTCCAAATCTGTGACTGTGCAGTGATCCAGTGATATTCCAAATTTACATACATCCGAAGGAAAGTTGGTTAGGTTAGGTTGGTATGATTTTAGTAAGGCAAAAAGGAGGCTTTTATATCATATAAATTGTATAATGACGTTATATGTTGATAGTAAAAGTTTCAAACAAAATTTTATCTTAGTCTTTTTACGGCATTTAAATAAAAGCTTGTTTTTAAAGTTTTTTTACTTTTAATTTAAATTGTATCTTCGTTAGTTCTACTCTCTCTCGCATCTTTTACCCACTCCAATGGGCCTGGAAGGATAATAGAACAGGAAAATGACAGGTTACTAAAAAAACGTTACTAAAACTTTCCTACAAATATAGGTATATATTAATTTCATCTTTCACAATATAACAGTCCGGCAGGGGTTTGAATCCATAGTAAGTGTCAGACAATGTGACGTGACGTGAGTAACGCGAATCATCAGAAAATGATCATAATCAGAAACAGAACTAAGGCAAAATTTGACCATAAAAATAATAAAAACGGTTAAGTTAGTAGAATAGGACCACAATGTAAACAAATGTATCGTTAATGATTGTAAAAATTTATTTAATTAATATTTACATACACTTTATTAGTTCAGAGAGTTAAATTTAATTTTAATTGTATTAATATTCGCCTATAGGTACATTACAAACAATGAGCTGAATCTTTATCTGCTTACTAACGTTACACGAAAAGTACCTAATTAAATGTTTCATTTATTTTCCAGACCATGAACATTGCATACCTATTCATTCTTCACTGTGCTTCAACATATGAAATCCAAATGAAAGATTGTTATCTTTAAGCGAACCATTATTTTTATCTCTGTATCTATTTAATAGCAACTACTGTTTCTTTATATTATTTATACACATTGCATTTGACAATAAGTCGTATTTCATAATGTACTGGTAGTAATAATTTATCGTAAATTAATATTATTTTAATAGCTCTAATATTTCTTTTATTACACATTACATAAGAACTTCCTTCCGATGAAAATATATAGGCCATCAGCTAAAAATCATCTGCATAGAGATGGTACGAACAGGTAAGAAGTGAGAGGATTTATGAATAAATAAAAAAAAATTGGAGATAGAATGCCGCTTTTCGGCACGCCAGTTTCCAATTCTGCCCAATCGAAGACATTTTGTCCAAGGCAAACTGATTGTTGGCGGCCGCGAAGATAAGACGAGAACCAATCCAAGTGGTTGGTGCGAAATTAAGATGGGAGAGAATGGCTAGGAGATCAACTGTGTTAAATGCATTGGTAAAGTCTACCAGTACTACCAGAGTGGGTTGTTTGTTGTCGATCCCTTTTCGAATGTCATCTGTGACTTTAATCAATGCCGTAGTAGTACTGTGACCCGAGCGAAATCCGAACTGATAGTCAGTCAGTCAAGGAAACTTGCTTATGCACATAGCTGTCCAGAATTTTAGATAGGAAAGGAAGAAGTAAAATAGGTCGAAAATGAGTTGGTAAAAAGGGATTTTGGGCTTTTATGGGGCCTTTGATCTGATTGATAAAATCGTTTTTCTGATTTCGTCTAGTTTTAGTGCAGGCAATAAAATCGCGAATATTGTGATAACTAAAAGTACCAAATCTACTGACAGTACTTTTAGTAAAGTATAACGTCCAGTTTATACAATTGGTTTGTTTCAGGTTTTGCAGTATTATAGAAGAAGTATTTTCTGTTCCCATGTTTGTGCATTATGGCATGGGTTCCTGCATCATATGCATGTGTTTGATTAGATTCACGATGGTGAGTTTATGAACCGTATAATTTATACATTCAGTTACGTTCATGATATCTACGACAGATAATAATATAAGTATTGTTTTGTTAATTATAGCCAGCGCCATGGCAATACTTTATGTTCCTTTATTCGTACACAATTGCGATGCTCCTTCAAATTTTTGTACCGTGTTAGTTTGGCACTCAAATTATGGATAAGGTAATTTTATTTTACAATCCAAAGAATTTTATAGCTTCTTTATAATATTAATCAGACTAATATATTATTTTAAGAATAACAGAATTAAAACTTCATTGATCTGCGTATTAAAAATCTTAAATGAATGCTTCATAATGTACTGTATCTATTACTAGACTGATAAGTATATACCGTAATTGTTGACTTCCCTTATTTTATTGATTTACTTCCAGAGTTGTCATTTCGGCCATGCTATCTACTGTTGTGACTGGACTCCAAGATCTAAACGATTCAAGAGCAGCATGCGAGTATTCATTGAACGCACCAAGCGGCCATTATCCATAACCGGAGGCAAAATGTTCCTGTTGTCTCTCACCACTTTTACTTCTGTAAATATGGACTATTCTATTCTTTTTATCTAATAATTCTGTAAATATTATTTGGATAATAGTCATTCTTTGTTTATCACTTTGATAACTTCTTTTACCTCAGCTTAATTCAAGATAATTCAAATTTTCATCATCTGAATAGTGTCGGTTATAAGCTATTAAATAAATAAACTTTTAACAAAAAAAGAAAACCGCCTTCAAAAGGGATGAAATAATATGATGAGGGAAATTTGCTTAGGAAGTAGGTGCCTTTGTAGGTACCTCAATTATTTAACTGGCACCGACTTCCGAAGCTGTTTCCCTCATCAAATTATTTTATCCCTTTTGAAGGCGGTTATCCTATTTTGTTAAAAGTTTATTTATTTCTTGCTTTTTAGTGGTTCTTTTCATGCCACAGATGTAGCCGGAAACCCGGTCAGGCGGGCTTCCTCTTCTCTGTGTTAATAATATCATACCAACCTAACCTAACCTAACCAACAATTGCCGCAAAAGTGAGACATCTGCTGTAATTATTTGAAGAGTTCCGTTGTCTGTCTCCGAAAGTAATCATCAGATCTTCACCAAAATTAAAATGAAACCCGTCCGGATGCTTACATACCATCATAAGCACTTTATTTTGTTCATTTTTCATCGACAAATAATGAAATTAGCACCTAATACACGAAATCGAAGTGAAGCAAATACACATTATCAGCGATAACTCAAAAACTATTCGTCAGATGTCGCTCAAATTAAAATGGGACCAATGGGAAAGCAGCAGCTTTCGAATAAAAAAGAATCATTGAAATCAGTCAACCCAGTAAAAAGTTATAGACTTCCACACATAAAAAAAATACAATCGAATTGAGAACCTCCTCCTTTTTTTGAAGTTGGTTAAAAACTTATGAAGCGTTTTCGACAATTGGAGGTCATATTAATTTGCCGGTTTTTATGGTAAATAACAGTCGTCAAACCACGTCGTAGGCCCTCGGGTGGCTTAAAATATTTCGATACTTGGGTTGGGCACTGACCGATCCACCAATCCGCATCATACATGCCTTGTGTTGGAGTGTGCTCTAAACCTCCTCATTGACGAGAGAGACTCGTGCTGAGTAGTCATTGGATTGAAGGGAATAAAACATAAAAATATTAATAAAAGTTAAGATGATATATTTTTAGAACTCGGCTCACAATATCAACAAATACCTAATTAAATTAGTATGTGAGGTACACATTGATTAATTCAGATGGTTCGATTTTAATAATAATAGTATTTGCCTATTAGTACTTTACAAACAATATGTAGAATCTTTATCGGCTACTAACATTACAATTTTATTATGACAACTGCCGAAATAATGTTTAATTTATTTTCCAGATCATGAACACAGCATATTCATTCTTCACTGTGCTGCAACACATGCAAACCAAATGAAATTAAGTGTACCGCGACTTTTATCTTCATATCCTTTTAATTGCAACTACTGCTTCTTTATTAAATTTATGCACATTACATTCGATAATTCTGTTTAGGATTATAGTAGAAATAGAGTAGGTTTATTAGTAAACAATGTATTATGAACATCTTATAACATGGTAATTTTGTAGTATTTCGTAAGGTCCTAATAAAAAAGGGTATAATAATTTAATCAGTGTTTGTACATTTTAATTACACATATTCACTGCATTATGTAAAGCGGGTATTGAGACTTTTAGAATAGACAGAATTTTAAGCTCAAGTCGGCACACCAGCGTGTCTAAGCTAAATTAATAAACCTGACCCTTTTATTTTATCATTAATTTTAATTAAATTATCTTTTCGTGAATCCTGCCTGGTGGATAGCTAGCTAGCTAGCTTACTAAATTCAGCAGGAGTCAAAGAGCTCAATCTGGTCAAACTGAGGATTTGAAAACCAGTTATTTTTTCCTTTTTTTTCTTTTCTTGACTCATAGTTGATACCTTTCAAATTATTGAAGGTTAGTGGCATCTATGGTCACTCATTTATCTGTTACACTTTGTTGTTCACCATACTTATAAGAAAACACTAGTATTAGGTATCCTTTCTGCTAGGCTTTTGGCAATGTAGATTGTTTTATGTAAATAGCCGACATGACATAATAATAATAAATATGATAATTTTATGCTAGTAATGTAACATATTTTTTATTTAATTTATTAATATTTAATGCAATTAACCGGAACAAAAATTTTATTGAATTTAGTATTTATTTTTATTTAAATTTTCATGCTCGTACATCATTAACTTTACTTATAATCCAGAGGTCATATATTTTGTAAGCCAGCTTTAAACCTGTAATATTGCAATAAAGGATTATGATGATTCAAAATAATGCCAACACGTTGGCAGCTAAATGCTGATATAAAAATAATATCCTACCAACGTACGTGCCAGGAAAACTGGGTGCTACAGAGCAAAGTAACTTTCAACAAAGACCATTCGTTATAACCTAGCCTGATTCAGAGACTAAAACGGCCTCAAGATGTATAAGTCCTAAATACCTGAATAAAAACGTAAAATTATTTAATTTAAATAATATACCAAATGTAGAAACAAACAATACATACGAAACCACTCTCCGAACAATGCGTATCTTTTGGGTTAGCAAGAAACAAACGTCACACGCAAGTATCGGTCACAATGGACTATTCGCCAGTTCATTTGTTACCCTATGGCGGTAATGGGCGTGTTTTTGCGAGAACGTAACGAAAAAGGAAACAATGATTTCGCCGTGACTAGATAAATAAGATGTCCGAACGTGACGAGGGTACTATTACACTTTTTATAAAATCTTTTGGTGGGCAACGTTGCTGGGAGTAGCGGTTCACCTGACTTTTTACTTAGGTTTGCTGAGCCCTCATTTGTGGATAAGCAAAGTTGATAACAATTCTACTGTATATCGCCTCTGACATTTCATGAAAGATCACCTGATGTTCATATAAAATAAGTATAAAAATTATCTTTGGATATGTAGTTTATTCATAAATATAATCACTATTGTCAGGGCAGCACCAAACAGCGTACTAGAAAATAACGTTGGTAAAGTTGACTAATACAGAAATATACGTACAATCACGTCTTTTTCCCTTTGGGGTAGGCAAAGACCACTTCCTTACATTTGCAACGATTCTGACATACTTCATGAAATATGAAATAAAAAAAATATTTATAGGAATATGTAACTTCATACATTCAATGTAAGCAATATTAAATTATTCAATGCTTGGGAAGTACAATATTGTCATATTGCATTAATTATATAAATAGCCGAAAAGAAGACAATAAGCCACTTGAAAGCATTACTGATGCGTTGCCGGTTAATAAAGATGATCGAAGTAACAAAACGTTGATTATTTAACCTGCACCTGGCATATTATTCATTAGCATTGATTCATTAGTAGATACCAGTGGAATATCTATGCAATGGACATAAAGAACGAGTCTGGTTCAAACAAACAAACAAAAACCCTGGCTTTTTATTCTGATATATATAGATATCGAAACTATACTTACACAAAAAATAAAGACTATTACGAATATCTTCAACTCTAAGAGGTACATTAAAGTTACATTCTACAAAAACCAAACACTCAAAAAGCAACAGATACAAAAAATCTTCCCATATAGATACGAAAAAAAACTTACCGCATACATTCTCCCGACAGTTTGCAAACGATGATTTAGAGGCGATACCTGGATTTATAGATCCTCCCGCCCTGGCCATTGCGATGAATAATAAATCGAAGATCTGATTCGAAATTATTACTGTCGTTCGAGTACGTGCCGTGGAAAAGCAATTTGATAATATAATCACTATTTTTATTTTCAAAAAATAGGTATTACAACGAAGTAAGACATTTAACCTAAAAATTTGATAGTTGTATTTGATGTCACATAATAATGTGATGACATGTGAATAAGACGCTGTACGTTCATTACTTTGATCAACAGAAAAAGGGTTCAGCCTTCTGACTTCGATGAATAATAAATTGAAGATCTTTTTCGTTATTATTGATACTTCGATTTTCTTGGCGTGATGTATGTTCGGGTGCGAATTGAAACCCTTTTATTAAAACATATATTACCAGACACGTCCCGTCGCTGACACTGAATAATATGCCCCTTGTTGCGACTATTCTTTGCCGGGCTCTTCCTATTTCGGCTTTTATTACCTAGGATTATTTATCGTCCTCTGAGTGGGTACTTTAAGACAATCGCTCGGACATAAAATGTAGTGGATTTTCAGAATTTACTGAGTGCTTACTGTACCTGCAGTTTAATTTCAAAGGTAATTTTGCAAAATACAGACAATTTATTTTTAAGTGTAAACTTAAACCTTGAACTCAATGGGACCTATACACATTCCAGAGATTTGCTATACATCTTGCAGTTTCATTATAAGTTGAAATGTATCGAGCTTGTTAAGACGAATGAAGTAGGTAGACACTCGATGAATTTAGCCATGCCTAAGTTCAGTTTCTACTTTCGAAATTCATCAACAGACTCGCTTGATAGTGCTTATATATCATACGTTAAGTTAATAAAGTCCTATCTAATGAAATTACGCTAGCTTCGCATAGCTTCGTAAAAATGGATCAAGTATTCATTCTAAACCGTACTTAAAAATGCAGTCACTAACACACTATTAAAAGTTCCAGAAGATTCGCGAAGTCATCGCTGTTGGAACCAGACGAAGTTGGATGAATGTTTGTATTTGGCGACGAATTTGCACTGCTAATATTAGAGGCCTTAGGTACATATCACATGCAACAGTTTTTCCTAATATTTATCAATATGGAATATTATAACGAAATGATATTATACAGGGCAATTTATTTATCATCGAGTAAACATTTCTTTATTTATTGGTTGGTAATTTGTACGTAAAAATTTTTTTAAGGTTTAAAGCGGCATGTGCGGCATGCAAACAATAGGCATGCGGATGCGACATTTGTAAATAGTCATCCATCAAACTATGAGAATATCCTCTTACCAGTAGCAAGACCATAGGTAACTTATTTCTAATAAAGTGTGCGGAAAAAATATCACTGCTGCCTAAATTTAAATTTTCACACTTTGTACATCTATCCGACCATTAATGCGGAGTTGATAAGTCTAATTTTCCGTACATTGTTTTCGTCCTTGCCATTCTAATTGTCCTTGGGCCACAACATGCGGAACATCGGAATACCAGGCCATGTCTATCAAATCACTCTATTGTCGATATAAATATTGACGGTTTGAAGGCATTCGGATATGAGAGAACGTAATGGAGTAATCCACAGTAAATAGAAATTAAACGTTTATAACTTCAGTATGATCATCCCCTTCTGAACTAGTTTATCTTGACAGCTTTTAGCTCCGCGGGAATTCGTTCAATGAAGACGTTCCCGCGACAGTGGTAACGCAAACATACGACCCGGCTGCGGGGTTAAAACTTGCACCGCATGTAAAATTAGTTAAATAACTCCCGGGAATCTTCCCGTTGGATGGAAACACGTCTTTGCTCTAAAGCCGAGCAAATTAGAGCGAAGTACTTGTAGGCATTAAGGCCGCTATCTAAATTAATTTACGTATCTATTGTGGGTCGTTGGGAAAAATCACATGAGATTCAAATTATGAGGCCACAAATGGAGAGAACTTAAAACTTCGCATATCGACTAGGCGCGTCCGCTCTTTACGTAGAAGAGTAGTTAAAAAACAAATCTTTTAACGTTTTATCGTTGTTTTTATGACCCCGTTAAGCAGTGTACTTGAAGCTAGAGTTGTTGCTTTTAGTATTACGAAATCCACAGTTTACAGCGAACCTTTGAATCGTATTTAGTTATTGCGTTTTATATTTTGCGTGGGCATTTGTCAATAACACTTCTAAAGTGTAACGATTAAATTAATAAAGTTTAATTTCACCCAATCTAAATTTGGGAGAATTTTACGAAACAAAATGGAATGATTCCTTAATACTTGTATTATGACTGTGATTAATAGTTTCAAAAATAAAGCAGTCGAAACATTAATTAATAATCTATTTATACAACCTCCAAAGTAACTTATATATCTTATACCGCGTCGACAGGATTCATTCTGATAGTTTCAGACATACCTACCTAGAATAATGAATGAATGAATAATAATGGATGAATCCATTCAATGGCTTCCGTGTGATGCCGTTAAGGACGGACAGAACGAACAAACAAACATTATGTACTCGTAATTCCAAAAAAAAGTATAATCTATGTGTTATAACTAATCCTACTTTTTTTATGCGAACGAACACATAAACGAGCAGACTACTCATATAATGGTAAGATTTTTAGGTAAGGTATGTTTTTTGCCATCACTTATGAACAAATAAAAAAACAAAAGTATCACTGATACTTTGCTGGCTAAGAAACCAATGAGAAATTATAAGAACTGACTTTGAAGTTCTCAGTCGAAACACGACGAATTGTTTGGTGACTGGCTAAAATAAGAGGGTGCTAGCTAGTTAATAATAATATTAATGATATAATAATTATATTGATAATATAGTCCTCCATAATCAATTCCTCAAGCCCTACCATAAAACTAGTCGGCTTCTGTCACCTCTTTTGTCACCTTGGTCTTTTGGCATGGAATTCGCGTCAGTACTCTAGGCCGCCTTAATACGACCAAACCTACATTTATTAAACATAGTTGAAACTTAAAAACATACATGGAGATTTGAGGTAGTTACAGTTTCGTTATTAATACACACAACATTACTATATGCCCTTCACAAACCCACCAAGGAGCAACGATACAGTTACGTTCCTCTGTAATAATGAAAACAAATGACTGCCTTGCTAGGACGCTGGGATCACTAATGACATTATAGTTCATAAATCTGAAGCTTTGTAGTAAGAGTCAGAAATTAACAAATAGAAAAACTTACCCGATAGACTGACCGTCGGGCGTTAAGTAATTCCTTCAACTAACTTACATCAAACCGAACTACATTTCACATTCAAAGTTGAATACAGATGGGTTAAAGTTCCCGAGAACTAAGTTACAACGTTAACAAGTGTCTTATCCCACTCCACTCTCTTTAACTAAATCATAAAATTCTCACGATCCCTTGTGCCTGATCTATAACTTAACCATTTTAACTGCAGCCATATTTATCAATACTGAATTGTTAGATATAGGGTCTAACAAAAAAATGCGCTTTTATTACATTTCACTGTCCTTAGAATTCTATGCTTCGCCCACGTTTGTCAACTTGTGCCGTTGAAGATTTCCCTCGTAAGAGGACCATCTTCGTTGCAAGACCAGAACTTTGTGTAACTCATAATACTGAATATATACATATAACGTACTCAATATCTTCGTGATGAGCTACCTATCCGCCCGCCACTATCTAAAGATAACTGTACATTTTTTTCGGAGTGAAAAGTAGTCTAAAATAGCTAAAGTGCACTATAAATTATCTCAGTGGCAACTTTCATCCAGATGAGTTAAGCCGTTCTGGTGCGATTAAGCAATAGATATTCATCCAAACTGTCACATCAATATTATTATTAATAGATCATATTAGAAATGCCCCTCTCCACCATAAGGACCTAATATAACACAAATTAGAGCAATGAGCTTAGCTTAGAACTGTAATCGAATTCACAGATCCTCCATCATTGCTCATTTACCGACAACGAGACTAATACAAATATTTTCTTTTAAAAATAATTTAGTGATCCAATACGACAAAACTTTAAAAATAATGTTGAATGGAGTCTTAAAACTCCAATATTTCACCGACTTACGTAAAGCGATATTCCATTTAGCCACATATATTTCCGCGGGTGAGTTACTGACTCACTTCCAGTGATGGCCAACTGGAGCGAAGTGGGCAGTAACAAGTAGCCCATTTATCTATACTCGAACAACTTTCGAGTGTGCTCCAGTGTATGTTTATTTTGAAAAGTTTCAACACACTTTCGCGATATTTGGCGGTTCTCGACATTAATGGAAAGTTATGAGAGCGATAGTGCTACGATATTTATTTAACGTTCATGACAGGGATGTAATGGATATCTGAAGTATTAAATTTTGTTACAGAATAAACATGTTCACGGTTAGGGTTCTATTCTATTTACAGTGTATATTAAAATATCAAATTTAAGTTTATAAACTCTTCATCTATCCTTGAGTCCAAACCTACCTCTATTGCTCCCAGTTTGTCATGTAAAATTTTGAACGATACGTGTTTAAGATAGCTGAACTCTTTACCATTCAATTCAATCTCAAGGATACCCTTTTATTGTTTCCCTTATTTACCTGGCTGGTTATCACCGTCATAAATTCAACCGAACTATAATATAAAAAATAAAATCCGTTCAAATTCCTAATATCATCATCCCTCAGAAGAACATTACTAACATACGTGAAATATAGTGTACGAGAGATAAGCGAAAGTTCAGATACAGCGGTCCGGTCGCCTGATTGATCACTCCCGCGGGTGCCTGTTCGTATCCTACGAAGCTAGTACCGGTCAATTTTACTTCCAATATAGCGTTGGAGAAATAGGTGAAAGTTATACCATACATACAGAGGTGGATATATTATTTACTAGTAACACGCCGTCGTAACAGTATGGGTAATGTAAACCTTATGTAGAAATAGCCTTTCCTATGTACCTTGAACCATTGTATATTGTTACCATCTGTATATTGACACAAATGTAAATCACAATAACACTTAAGAAAGAGTACTTTAAGTAACTACTCACAACATCACATTTCTACGCCATAATACCCTATATTATCTGGCAAACACAGGACTTACACAATTGATATAGGCGTAATATCACGAATTCAAAACAAACACCATACCATAAATGTCTGCTTGGATGAAAATTGCGCCTAAACTAGTAGTCTGAGTCACCAACTGATGAGTAATTATGCAGTACAATTTAGTTTTCTTTGAGTAACACTGCGGGTACAATAAATAACGACGTTGAGGTGTTAATAATGAAATAAATCAAGAAGTTAACAAACAATTTACTCAAAACGTTTGCTGTTTTATTACATGAATAAATAAAAATAATACAATTTTAAATTGTAAGTAAAATAAACGCTGTAACAATGTCACGAAATGGAGATTTCCTCATAGTAAATTAATTGCGAGGACAAAACAGTCAGAGAGCAAGCGAAATAGACTCTTAACTGGAAGAAATTAAACTTGCAACGTCGTACGAATTAGTTGACCTGAAATATTTGGACCCTTTTATTCCGGGTGTACTTACGTCGTGAATGCTAATAATGTAGGGTTGCTTGCTTAAATTTATGGAATAATTAAAGTTAATTCTTGAGACTAAATTGTTCAATAGTATAAATTCTCTTTGCCGTGGAATTTTGGGTATTAGTAAATATCTTGGGAAACGATAAACGAGTTATTCTTGACTCGAATAAGGAATAATAATTATAAAAGGAGAACAAAATTATTCATATTTTTTAAATAATTCATTTGTGGATGGATTATTATTATCTATCCTACAAAACCACTGTCCTCGAATGGTAAATAGAAGTCGTGCCTTAATTAAAGATACATTTCGGATCTTCTTTTCGAGTTCTTACAATTTTGTGAATCGAATGCATGAAATATGTGTGTTTGAAAACTACATTTTGTAACATTGGACATTTTTGTCTTTTTAAAGTTTTCACTATTTGTTTTCATATAAATAATACCTGTTTGTTGTTGTAATCAAAGTACGTAAAAAAAAAGCTCCCCAACTAAGCAAAACGACAATCTGAATAAAAACTAATAAGCATTAGTTTCCGCTAGATTCTGAAGGTTCAGGACCGTTAGAACAAGTTCAATAGTGTTCTAATGAGAAAACAGATTTCAAGTCGAAATGATTTGAAGTAGTATAAAATACATATAAACCAATCTGATTAGCCAAAGCAGATATTCCCAATTCTCCTTCCTATCTTAAAGAACGTTTCATTTTTAAATTTCAAACTCACGATCTTAATCTTCGCTCCACCCACAACCTTTCCCTTCTGATGCTTTCTCATTTTTTCATTCTATTCTAAGTCCTTTACTACTGTCGCTGTACGGCTCTGGAATTCCATTCCCTTAAATATACGCTGTGCTGAGTCCCTAAGTAAGAAATTAAGTTCATACCTCAACCTTTCAACCTTTCGTTTTTTCCTAGTATGTCAAGCGTTATAATTTATGTTCAACTTTCGAACTATTTATTTTTCGCACACAGCTACCTTTTTCTATGTATTCTTTTAATATTTCTTCCACGCAGCCTTTACCCAAAGGCTGCGTAGAAGAAATCGCTGCCTTACCGATAAGGTCACCTTTATACCGTACTTTTCTGTATACTGCTGTACATGTATGATTTTATTTGGTGTACAAATAAAGAATATTTGTATTTGTATATTTTGATCACCGACCTGATGATGCCGTCCAAAGTCGACAACAATAAAGGTACCACTGACGCGTTGCCGGCAAAGAAAGAAAGAAAGCTACCAGTTTTTGTCGGTAAAAAATATGAAGACCTTTTTATTTATTGGATGTAAAATATTTGGGGATAATTGTTTTCTTACATGTGAGGTTATAAACGTGAAAAATTACCCAGAATGAATTTCACTGTTATAATGTGCGTGATCAATGACGTAGTGTACAAACATTTTGTATAGCAAATATTGAGTCTCCAAATTCCAATTGTATACTCGGCTATTCCTTTTGATTATACTAAACAATCGATCTAATGCAGCCGTCAGCAAGACCGCAAGACTCGATCTCGTTCACTGAGAGGGGAACCTCGTATGTCTCACCACAGAATGTTTGAACTGTTGTTGAAAACTTTTAGTCGAACGCCACTTCGAATATTCTTCCACAGATACAAGTTGCTTTGAAATTCTAATTGATTCAATTGAAATTGGCGATGGCGGCTTACTGGGTTGATTCTTCAGAATATAGACTTTCGTAACAGAGAATGTAATGGTTCTAAAGAAGAACATTCACTGAAAATGTATCATCTCAATTGTCTTTGTTTACTCGAATAAGATAAGAACTTAATGTTATTTACATATATTTTTCTCCAACATAATAGATTATGCACATCTAAAACTATGAATATAATCTTAATATATATAAATTACGTGTCACAGTGTTTGTCGGCTATGGACTCCTAAACTATTTAACCAATTTTAACCAAATTTAGTACACCGTGTCCAGTTTGATCGAACTTAAAAGATATAATAGGTTACTTCTCAATTTATAGTCGCCAAATTATTTCATTGCAAATTATTTGTTTAATATCTCACAAAGAATTAGTTTCAAAAGGTTCTAACAGATGGCGGTGTAAGATAATTAATTGACATAGTTGAGTAATTGCGAATTATTTGTTTAAAATATATAACAAAAAAATAGTTCCATAAGATTTTAACAGATGGCGGAATAAGTCATCTAAATTAAGTATTTAAACCTTAGTCACAGCAACGCGTGGCCGGGGTCTGTTAGGTTATATTGTTGCAGAACAAAGTCTGCTGGGTCAACTAGTTTTATTATATTATGTATAACAATTAAATTGTGTCATTTCATATCTATATTAGCATTATATTCGTAGCCCTTTTTACTACAATAACGCGAATGAAGTAGTACGAAATTTGACACAGTCAATGTTTACATCGAGAAGGTGCACAGAAAGATAATATTTTTTAATAATAGAATTAAAACATAGGAAATTAATAAAAAAACAGTAGCAGTCGTGGGACTGCCGATATAAGTGAAAACGGAACTATTAAGTTGAGAGTAATTAAAACTATATGCAAAAATTATATGAAATTTTTTATGTTTTATTTATTAGTTACATATGATGGGTTAAACAAATCATGAACAAAATATAAATACAAAGTGGTTGA
>DWJN01002481.1:0-15186 GCA_018248895.1 Carystus phorcus
AACCATTAATATATACATATACCAACCCCATTCCTCACTTCAGTAATAGAGCATTCACACAGCAGTTAATTTAAAGAGCGTTTAAAAGATTACATAACAAAAAGTTATTTGTTGTTACAAAATGTTGCTATCTATACAAATAATATAAAACTGAAGAGTTTGTTTGTTTGATTGTTTGTTTGAACGCGCTAATCTCAGGAACGACTGGACCGAATTGAAAAATTCTTTGAGTGTAAGATAGTCAATTTATGATAGTAAATAGGCTATTTATCACGCTAAAATAAATAGGAGAGGAGCAGCAATAAAAAGTATTGCAGAAACGGCAAAATTTAGAGCTTTTCTTGCGCGCGCTGAGTAAACGGTGAAAGTTAGTCAAAAATCATAATTAAAATATTGTTCCCCTCTAATAGAGCTAATTAAAAGTCTACGACCGTATATGTCTAGCTTTTAAGCTTAACCCACTATAACGATTTTTATGTTTATGAAAATAGTTTTATAATAATAATTTATATGGCTAAACAACGTTTGCTAAGGTCAGCTATCGTATATAACTTTAAGAGAAATTCTGTGATAACTTTTGTAATATTAAATTTTTTACACTACACAAGATAATGTTTGACTACTATCCCACCTGATGGTAAGCAAAGATGTAGCCTATTATGGCGAAGCACTAATTTAGAAGTTGCCTATTCACTCTTGCCTTGAAGACGCCCACATTATAATCCAACTAGAACACATATGTATATATATAGTATTGCACATAATGCCAGAACCATTCCCTCAATGCTTACCTTACTAAATATTGCCACTTTATTTGAGTACTACATATATCTTACGGAACCCTATTTTTTTCCAAAAAGCTACGCTTTGTTACAAAATCCAATATTTTTATTTCCAAACGTTTTTTAGCGATGCATATTTGATTTACATTCAATTAGTTGAAAGGAAATCTTCAGGGCAAAGATCTCTTCAAGTATTAGGAAGTCTAGAGAGTATTTAATCGAATAAAAGTGTAGATTGGTTCAGATTTTTGATTGGTTTGTTCAGTGGAACATTACTTTTTAAGTAAATAACTAAAAAACAGGCAGACTAGTCACATAATGATAAGAGGTCATTACCACTTAACAACCCAACACCCCCGAAGGCCTCCGACATGGCTTGACGACTGCTATGTTCATAGCAACCTGGACCGACGGCTTAACGTGCCCTCCGAAGCACGGAAACGCTCAAGAAATGTTTGCCACTAGCGGTCACTTATCCAGGTACCGACCACCCGCAGTTGCTTAACTCTGTCAATAGCATAGAATCGACGCGAGTCGCCGGACTATGAGCACTTCAAAATGAAATTAGAAACAAATTATTATCAAGGATTGAAATTTTAATTATAACGGATACTCACGATTTCTGTATTCTTTTTATTCTTTTACCAATATTTCAACCCAGTTACAAGAATCGTGGTCACGGCGACTGGGTCGAAATATCGGTAAAAGAATAAAAAGAATACAGAGATCGTGAGTACCCGATATATTAAAAATATTGAGTGTCCGCGATGAAAATTGTTTAAAATTATAAGGATTGAAAATTTAGCAATTTCAAATGAGGCTCTGTTAGGAGAATAGTAGGTACCTTGGTAGAACACGTTCATACATACATATGTACCTACATGTGTTCCAAGTTTTGTTTAACTGCGTGTCCATACCGTGGCACTTGATTGTAGGGAAAGGGATCGAGTCTGTGAAAACCTGTGTAAAAAGTATTATTTTAATGTATGTAGTATTATTGTTTAATGTATGTAGTGACCATTTTCTTTTTTAAATGTATTTCTAATTATATGTTAAAAAAAAAGTTAAAATTAAATAACTGCCTGAAAAAGGAAATGATGTATTTAAAAGGTCTAACGTATTTATATGCTAGGTCAAACTAATAGTGTGACAAAAATATAATACTTTTCGAATATACTTCTTATACATTTAAAGATAACGCACTTGAATACTTTTAATTATAGTTCGTAAAAAAATCTACTCGATAATCTGTATTGTTTATTTTCAAGCGAAATATGTGAATTGACAAGTATTAAAAAGGAAGACGTAATAAGTACTCTGCAGAATTTGAACCTTATTAACTACTACAAAGGACAGTACATCATTTCTGTTAACCAGGTAAGATTAGTTATCACTTTGCTTATAAAACTATAGAATTCTCCTAATACAGCTATAGTAAAGATCTTCCCTGAGGAAAAAAATCATTCAGTTTGATTCTTGACTTGAGCAACATTTAATTACTTTTCGTGTTTATAAAAGCCCCATCGATAAGAAATTTTTTTTTACCCGCAATACTAGTTGCTAATGTATTGCAGTCTCATGTTGGTACGCGACACTTTTTATTAATAACGATATTATATAAGAATATAGGTAAGCCAATCTTAGCTAAAAGAGAAAATGGAGTCAGTTGTTGAATTTCGCTAGAATCTACCCTAATCTTTAACTTTGACTGTTCTAGTCTACTCACGTGGGTGATGATAGATTTCTTTACCTAACTAGTTGAACTGGAATGGTCTTTATAAATGTGCTAACTATTTTTGGTAGGAAACGATTCAGCAACACGAGAAGGCGATGGAGAAAAAATTATTACGCATCGACCCCAAATGTTTACACTGGACCCCTAAGGACTGGTCGAAACGAGCTAAATGGTGAGGGTTTCATTTATACAACATACACACAAATTGTGATCTAACCTTTCCGCCTATATATAATTTCATTAAATTCATTTTTATGCCTTAAATAATACCACTAAAAGAAATATTCAATTTACCAGCGAAATCTGTTAAAAGAAATAACACTGTTATTTTCTCTGACAATATTTATTTCATGTAATGTAAAATTGTAAAATAACTCTTTTGTAATTAAGTATTAATCATTTCAAATTGAACCTTATGTTGAAAGAAATAAAGTGCTCATGATTGTATCGTCAAAATGTCTTTAGTAACATTTTAATTATGTCAATAGTAAATTAGATATTGTGCTCTATGCTTAAGTAAATAAGAGTCAATACAGTTAGTTGCCTATAAGGTGTTACGTTTTTGTTTTTTCAATGTCAAACTGTCAAGTATAATTTTTCTTTTGTCACCAGCGTTTGAAGTATCGGAGAGCGAGCTATCTAACTCGGGCTAGACACGTATGCAAATTGTTCATTTTGTACCTAATGGCATCATCTCTTATCTAATATTACACTATCACTTCATCAATATTAATCATTTCTTAATAATTCATCACCTGCAACCAAGGCTTTGGGCGTCTTTTCACATATTATATATTTTATTAATTAATATCTTATACTGTGTTGTTTTATATACTATGGAGAATCATTATGCTAACGTAAATATGTCGAGTAGACTTGTGCTATTAAAAGTTTTGATTTTTAATGCAATTATCGAAAGCGAATAAATAATTAATTTCTGAAGATACTTAAACGAAACAATTTTGTACTTAAAAAAATCACAAATTAAATGTCAGAATTTACGTGCAAATCAAAATAAAAAAGGTTTCATTACAGTTACTTCATAGTATATTGATCAGATAATATGACTATACGTCGACTCATATATAACATAAAAATATTTCTTGTAGACGCAGTTGTAATAATGTTAATATAATATAATTATTCTCCAACAAAAAAAAAATAAACTAACATTTGATTTGATCACGTTTTTGGTTGTGGAAATTGTCAATTAACGCGCTTATAAGATGTAAGCTTACTAATGCTAACAATGAATGCTCTATATACAGTAACAATATGCTAGTGTTGCGTGTATGGCATACGGAATAAGTACGGCGTAATAACAGTAGATGTACACAGCATGACACATTTTAATTTAATTGCAAATAGTGCGTCTAAAATAAGAATGGATTACTCATGTAATATTATTATTATGTTAGAATTACTAAGCTCTTGTAGTTATTGAATGATTTTTTAAACTGTACATGATAAAGATTGTCTTTATATATATCTTGCAATATGTAATCTAAAATTCCAATTCAACTCATATAATTGTTTTATTTTTATTCACTTTTGTCATTGAAACTGTAATTAATATTACTTAAATGAAATATGTATATTTGTCATGAATTTTATAAAATTTTAATTAAATTCCAATTAATAATTAGCGTCATATGGATTAAAACATTTATAGATATATATTTCATTGTATAATAAATACAGTTATAACATTTAAATATAAGTACGGCTACCAAAAATATAGGTATTTCCTTTTTAAATAAAACTCATTCACATAAAGATAATGGATAATATGCAATATTTACGATACATATACACATTTACTAATATTAAACATAAAAAGTACCTGTAATAATTATAATAAAATATCCTGTCATTATTTTAATTTCCTTAAATCTCTTTTTTCTAAATCTTCATCCACATCCACGATTTAAAAGTTACACGCATCAGTCGTAGTACTTACTGATTTACCTAAATATGATAAATGTTTTCATATATTATTTATTAATGGTTGAAAGCTAGAAAAAAATTGTAATACTCTTATATATTCTTTTGGTTTTATTGCAACACGCTTATGCAACATCACCTTAAATAAAGTCATCGTGAAAACATTATTGCATTTTTATAAACTTTTATTGATCCAGTATATTAATATTTGTTTTAATTTTCAGGTAGAAAATTCAGATAGAACATTTTCACTAGAAAATAAAGTGGTTAATATGTCCGGAGGGTTTTCTAGGGGTAAAATGAAAATCTTTTTAATATTTTGTAGAAATTTTCACAAATTTATCTTTTTATTTAAATTGACAAGTTAGAATTTTATAATAAAAACATCGTGTCATGTCTTCAATTATTACGCTGGATATGAAAAGTTAGGAGAATATTACTGTAATGTAACTCTTTATTGTGATATTAAATAATATCGTAATTCAAAACGAAGTTTTATTTAACACAAAATCCTATTGAAAACAATCCTAATAGATATATATTTATCTATCTAATACGTTTTTTTACCCTTACCTTATACGAGAAAAAAACCTAACAATTTTATCTTTACTGACCATATTTTATATCAAATCTGCTAAGCTTCAGTATATATAGCAAAATAGTTTCCTATTAGTTAATACGGTAGATAATATTATTCAATATCAAAATTTGAATCTCTGTAATGTGGAAAAAAATAAAAGAAATTGTGTATGCAATATAATGATTTATTTTTCAGTAGATAAGCACAGTAATTTTGCTTCGATCGTCAAAATATTTATATTCAAGAAGCAGGTACAAGTGATGTTTAACATTTATTAAATCTAATGTCACATAATTTTCAGCAACAATTTTATAATTAAAATTTACTTTACACGATAACAGTACTAATTTAAAAGCCAATACGTAAATGACAGAGTCTTATTTATTGTAATTGTTTTTAACATGAAATTAGTTAAATCGTTTTGGGTATAACATAAAATATTCACGAAGGCAGTCAAGTTGTTAAAATAACAAAAAACACTCATTACTTTTTAAAAGTAGACAACTTTTATCGCACCTTATTCTCACTTTGTGACAAGAAAGAAAATTCATTCCAATCAGTTTTTGTTACTCACATAATATGTCCTAAATCGATCAACTTTTATCGCGCTGCAATAAAAGATTAAAATCTTGCACGCGAGACCACAGAGTAATATACAATTTAATTTAAACTTAAAAGCGTTATTAGTAAGCATATAATATTAGACATAAACAACAGTTTTATTAAAAAGACGTCCAGAGACGTATTTAAGGAATATAAATTATAATAACATTGTCTTAACTTGTAACAATATTACATAAGTCTGCTACAACTAATCACCATATCGCTTCGGTAGTGATTTGCGTACTACAAAAGGGCGTATTTATGCTCCCTAGCCAAATATAGCTCGTTTAATTCAATAAATACATAATAAGTAAAACGCAATCTACTTTTGGTATTTAACGCGATTTTAAGAAGCAACTGAACATATTTATTTGTAATATAATAAAACCACGTTAATTATCGATTAAAAATGATACTCAAATATGTCTTTAAATTGGGCTTAGAGCCACAAATAAAAATATTGTGTTTAGATCATAAAATAAGTGAAAATCTTCGTAAAACAGAAAAAAGTAGTATATTTATCTTATTATAGCAAAATATTTTCACAAGTAAAGGGATGTATACAGGGAGCGTTGGGCCATCAGAATTACTTTCAGAAACGCAAACAAACTGGCTTTCAAAGCAAATTATCTTTAATTCATCGATCTTTTGATGTCCCGTAGAATGTCCCTGACTAAGGTTTTTACCTTAGAATGGATTATAAACTTTTATACCGACAACAAGACTGTTCTTAATTTACATATTTACTGCATGTTAATAGCAATGCCTACAGTTAAATCCTTCTGCTGATAAACGAAGAAAACAACAATATAAAAACTCAGATTATTCTGAGCTCAACCCTTACTTCCACGTGACACAACCCATACCATCCAAAGATAATCTTCTTCATAAGATTACTGCGATGGTACATTCCTTTCGATCTAACATGCTTATAAACGTTAAATATATAAAAATTAAAAACTGTCTTTAAAACACTGTACACTAAAACGACTTAGGTACTATCTAAATTTAACAAGGAGACAAGTTATTTTTGGAAAACGTTAAGAATAGTGCTCTGTATAATAATATTTTGCAAGTACTCTACCATTATCACAATAACAATATAAAAAATAAATGCTCGCGTGACTGACTGCTCACGTACAACGTTATACTACAGAGGCAGTCAAGAGACTAGGTTCACTGGTAGGTAAAAGGCACTGTCTTTGAAGTCTATTTCTTAATTTTACGGGACCAACAAGGAAGCTCATTTGTTTTGTTTATAAATTAACGATTGATATAATCCCCACCAGATGGCGGTAAATGGTAATGGGGTCCAATTGGTGTCCGCAATATTTTGTAAAACTGTAAGCCTTTTCTATCCTCTTTGCCTTTTCCAAGAAAGTTTACACGAGATTATTTAATATTATTTTTATTTTAGTATAGCTTCCTTGTAGCTCAAGTATCTCATATTGAGTATCTAATATTTAATATACAAATTTATGTGTTTTCTTTCGTTTCAATTCAGAGGCACTTTTATTATAATATTTTGATGACACTATGTGCCGATTACATGATATATTATATATTATTATTTAAAAACAGTATAATGCTTTCTCTTCTAGTTAACTATTGTTGTACCACAACTATGATGAAATCCTATGTAAAATAAGGTTTTAATTCATAAAAACAAAATAATACATGATATCACCGCTAAATCTGAGTTAAAGCACCCTTATTCTAAATTATCTTATACAAATAACACATATAAAATATGGAACATATTTTCCATTATAATCTGTGAATACGTCTGTAACATAAAATATACTTTCGGAATTTCAACAGGAGGTATTTCATATTTTATTGTACTGAAAGAAAATCTTGTGATGCTCTCATACTATCATACCTTGAAGTCACAACAACCACTAATTTAACGAACTCATTAATAAGTGTTGCAATTAATCACATTCAAACAACTCGTGGCCATCATATTGCACCATAAATTAATCAGATCTAAAACAAACGATAAATATTTTGTATAGATCAAAGCAAAATTATAGAACTTACGAAATAAAACGAATGTGGTAATTTTAAATGTTAGATTTAAACAACTAAGTAAATTGAAACATACCTACCTATCTAATCAACTGTCTCACAGTTACTGAATGTTACACGATTATACGGTGACTCAAAATTATTATCTCACAACACTTGAATTAAAAATAAATACAATTTATCGTGTGACAACGCTATTTTATGTGAAATTATGCTCCAATACTTAACTTAGGTACTACCCTTGTAACTAATTTGTTACGGGCGTCATACTAAATCTACGTCGTCGTTCTACACAGTAGACATATTATTCGTTTCGAAATAAATCCCTTTCTTTTCTCGGCAGTATTTATAATTTAGGGAACATGTCTTAAAAGCATTTTGTCACACCTATGACGTCATTTTTATAGGTACTGCTATATCGAAAGGTTTTTTTGTGATCATATAGAACAAAGTGGTAACTAACATAAAAATTAAGTCACCACGATAATATGTACGTCTCATCGTAATCAGATAATATTATTGAAAACTTATCAGCCAATGTTTTATAATAAATGTCAGTGTGAGGAGAAAGGGATATTTTTTTTATTACAGTTTTATAATTAATTTTGTGTAATATTCGTTCGTGGGTGCGCGAACAAATATAGATACTATGCGCTATAATAAGTATACACCAAAATTACAAAGGTAACGCTATTTCGAATTAATTTTGTAATGCCTAAAAATATACGTATACATGTCAAAAATAAATTTTGGACCCGACGTAAATGAGATACAGGAAACGGTACTAGACGAGACAGCCGTCGTTGAGGTTATTACTGAGTTTAGTTTGAGCGTCTGGGATAGTGCCGGGGTACGTATGGCACTGTTGAGTCGTAGACAGATTGTAGTTGACTTCGCTGTCGTAATATTCAGCGTCCGCGTCAATTGGGCTCAAAATATTCGTGGCTTTGGGGATGTAGCCATCGGTAGTGATGTAGCTCGCGTCGGCGCCAGCTGGAAGACTGAGAACGCTGTCCGGCCTACTGTATTCGACATCGATGACTGATTGTGTTATGTACGTGTTGTCGAGTGAGGGTATAGTGTCTACGGAGGAGTCTCCGTTTAGGGGAGTGCAGGTGTAGCTCGAGGCGAGCACGTCGGCGGACTCCGGACGGATGTAGGGCGAGTGCGCGTCGAACGGTAGTTGGAATGATGGCGACGACTCGTAAATCCTGGTAATGTTGTATGGAGTGGCGGGAGACGCCCGAGTATTGGAATTGTTTTTGACGCAAGTAGCCGCGTGGAGTGACAGCATATCGTGTAACTGCCGCCTCTGCACCTCCAAGTCCTGAAAAAACGAGAAAAATAATAAAATTGCTTCTGTTGTCGTAAGATATACGAGAGTACGTAATTCAGATTCAAGTTTCAGTAATCATTCAGATTAATGTTGATCAGTCTATTTTAGAAGTTTTTTTACACGGACATGTAAATATAAGACTCAAGTGAATAGGTACTCAGAGTTTGAGATCAAGTCAAGTGCATGAGCAGATTTTTTTTTTAATTTTTAAATTTACTTTTGTTACAAAATACATTTCTTATTATTAACTTCCCTGAAAGTACATAGGTATAGGTATAAAAACATTTTTGGACCTCTTTGTTTAGATTTTGGTTAGATATTTGACCTACTAGTGTCATATAAGTATGTCCAAATAGCAGCCAAATACCTATTTATTTAATTGACTTACTTGTAACTGTGCTTTGAGGTCGATATTCTGAGTCTCCAACACTTCGCTCTCCGTCACTAAGTTGACGGTGCGTTCCCGCTTCTTCATTCTGCACTTTGTGGCCGCTATTTTATTCCGTTCCCTTCTACGCCGCCTACGCTCCTCGTCTTCTGGTGTTAACTGAAATATACATTTGTAATATAAATATTTACGAATCACTCAATAGTAATATTTATCCAGCTTTATCTTTCGGCAAATGAAATTATTGTCGCTGTGAAATAATAGGCTTATTTCATTCTGATCCGCTGACCGATTCAATACCAATAATAGCAACATGTACCTGAAAGTAAACAGTAGATATACGTAGGTACAGTACTAATACCTAACCTAACCTACCTATAACGACTTTAAAATACTATATCACCAAAATTAAGTATAAGTACTTAAATACTTGACTGAAAAATAGTACAAAATAAATCATTTATATCATTTGTTATGAATGACGAAGTGTGGAATAGTGACTGCAAATATTGCCATTTCCCGTGCTCACAGGCGCGAAGGGACACGAATACCCTATAGATACATATATGTAGTGATCGTAATTTCTCATCGACATGTCTCTAACTTTCAATCAGGAAGTTAAGTCACGACTGCCGCCACATTTGCAATGCTAGCCTTCTTTGTAAGCTATAAAACTTCAATAAAGCCGTTGAATTATAATGCTGGACAGTCGCCGTAAAAGCTAGTTTAGATACGATTCGCAATCTTCCCGGTCAATCTGTTCCTAGTACAGTCCCCATTGGTGTCGTTCTTATAGCCTTGACAATAGCCTTATTATTGGACTACGACCACACAGTAGGAAGTGGTAACATGAAATTAGTTCTAGGAACTCTTAAGAAATACATATTCATGCCTGTTTCAAATGGTTCTACTTGCTGCCGTTGCATAATTTTATGTTAAATGTTACAATATCAGTAACACTTTCTTATATTCCAAGTGCTTGTTCGAATAGCATGCAGCTGAGAATTGGGTTATTTATAATAGTTTGGTAGAATTTTATAAGGTTTCAACGTTTAGTGATGTATGTATATAGAAGTAGACAACCGTTCCTTTACTATTAGGTTTGGGTAGATACTTAATTTAAGAGAAAGGAAATGAAACTTATTATTTCATTCCTTGAATTTAAAATTTTACTGCAACAGATGAAGTAACTAGGATAACAGACGAGGCGGAGTGATTAATTTCCAGAATATACATACAAGATATTCTTAAATTAGGAGATATACATAGGTACAATATCATTTTTATTGGTTTGGATAGCTTTCTTAGGCGGGGCCTCACCTCGTAAGGCTTTTTAAAAACGTTAAAATCAAATCATTTATTCGAAGTAGGTTTTTACAAACACTTTTCGAAAGTCAACTATGCAAGTACTTACTAAGAAAAATACCTATATACAAAAATAAAATATATTTGATAAATAATAAAATTTGCTTGCGACACGAATAGGTACTTATGTCACTAGAACTTTGAACTTTGGAGCGCTTCGTTTGAAAAATATTGATGATTTTAATATTTATCAGGTTTTAAAATTTAAATTATTTATAATGTACATATAGATACGACCTAGTAGATGGTTGCTGATATTAAAGAAAAGAAAACAGCATAAATATTAAACGATTAGCTACATAAAGCGAATTTTATAATCATTAATTTATGGAGATGTATTTCATATATTATAGTATCATATTTTACAAGTTTAGGTATGAAATAATTATGAAGTTAGTATTATTCTACTTTCCAACAATCCGCGAGAAAAATGTATGATGGCATATACTCTTAGATATGCGTAGCACCTTCCTCTCACAAAGAAAACGTGCAATCCGCGACTAACACTCGTAGAGTCAATTTACTCTGATGATGTTCCGCTTCGGAGCGAAACACATGTTGGTGATGGTATATATGTTGGTATATATAATTTTATTTATTGTAACTGCATGTTACTTGTATCGGAGGGAGGTGCTACGCATGTCTATGAGTATATACCATCATACATTCTTCTTGCGGATGGTTGCAAAGTAGACTAATACTAACTTGGTAACAATGGATTTCCGCAAAGTAACGCTAACTATTACCCATCCAATATGTATGATTGTCAAACCCTAGAATCCTACAAGTTCTTTAGTAAATTCACTTCAATATAAACATGAAGATAACATACACATAATTATGAAGGCCGTGCCAGAGACTAAATAAGTCATGAAAATAATTTCTAATTAAGCTAAATTATTAATGAAAATGTATCTAATGCTACACCACACATGATGTCATAAATTTGTAATAGCACAGTTTGTCTGAAGTCTACCCAATAGTCTACTAGTGTGTTCAAGACAAAGTCAACTCAACTTCACTACATAGTATAAAACAAAGTCGCTTTCTCTGTCCCTATATCCCTATGTATGCTTAATTTTTTAAAACTACGCAACGGCTTTTGATACGGTTTTTTTTTAATAGATAGAGTGATGAGTGATTGAAGAGGAAGGTTTATATGTATAATACGTTCAAAGTTTTTCTGTAGTGTATTTAGTATTAGCATTGCACCCTTGCGAAGCCGGGACGGATCGCTAGTGAAAGATATGATATAATGAAAGACATGTGCAGCTAATTTGTTAATATAATGGTAAATAATATGTGAACACTGACCCCTTCACCCTTTGTGGTTTGTGTGTGACTGCTGTCATAATCCTCATCGCTCTCCTCTCTCTTCATCCGCTTGACACACGCGTCCGTGTCGCTCCCCGACATCTTCCGCTTTGATTCTATCGTCAGCTTCAACCCAGCCTTTATTAGCTCCGAGCACGTCTGAAAATAATAAAAAATAGCATTAAAACCTAAATCTTGTCTAGAAAATAACGTTATTATTTATTATTATTATCGGTAAAGCCGTCTTTGGAGTGTTTTTATACTTTGGTAGTTAGTCAACTACCTAAGTCTAGCCAAAGATCTTATTTGCTAATACAATAATTCCACACAGACAAACACACAAACATCCACCTTCTTTATTATTATTCTTCTTTTATACGCTTCCATTTGTCTTTAATACGCTGTCGTCAACATAATGTCTATTTACTCGCATAATGCACTGAAAATAAAATGTAAACAGGGGCGAAGGACTGGTGTCCTAAAATACAAGTCAAAAGCTTCGCTTAGGCATCAATCTCCCACAATATGACTGTAATTTAAATTGTTTTGTGTTTGTGGTAGTAAATAAAATGTATACGTAGGTATATGTACATAACACAATAATATTAATGTTAGCACACACGTATCATAAATTTTGGTTAGGTAAGTAGTTGTATTAAATGGATTATAAAATATAGTTACAAAGTTAGCGCGTAATAAAAACATATATTTTTAAAGTGAATTTAGTAATTTATTACTTCAACATCTTCAAACATATGCTACATTAAACATGTAGCTACGTGTAAGGAAGATATGAAGCCGTAAATTTATTTTTTCTCACTAATGATTCACCTACTTCACCTTGATGAGATGATTTTCAAGGTTGCGATTCTATAGTATTCATATAAACAACTATATCCAGTCGAACATGTGGACACATGCAATAGTAATTTAACACCATTGGAATTACAATAACTAAGATGATTGTTTTTCTCACATCTAAAACGTCCGCCCATTGTTCAAACTCTTGGAGACAAAAAGGCCATTCACAAGCAATAGAATTGAATCCAATAGGAGGTCAAAACAATAATTCTTTAAAGTCATTTACATAGTTAATCGGCGATAAATCTTAGAGAGAATAACGTGGGGAATTGGTTTAGAAAATAATGAACTAAAGCACAACGATTTCTCTGATGTTTTTTGTGTTCGTTTTTGTTTTTACATTCTTAAGTACTTAAAGTACACATGGCAGTTTTCAGCATATTCAAGAACCAGAAAGGTTACACGGAATATCCATTATTATGGCCATTTGCGTGTCACCGGAAAAAATAGCTTAAGACGCGAACATTACATTAAACTTTGACTTTCGTTAGGTCAAGTTAAAAAATATGTTGGTACCTATATGTATAATTAGGAATACTTAACTGCAAATGTTATAACTAAAAATGGCGTAAAGTTACAGATTTTTACGATATCTGCTTTTAAAAGATTCATTAATGAAATGATTAATGTGATAAAATTTTTTCGGTGTTAATTTGTTGATTAAGCAAATATCATCGAATCTCCTAAGATGTTTCTGAGCTGACCAGTTCATCTAGAAGTTCTAAATCGATTCGATATCAGTTTTATAAAATATGATTATTCGCTTATTCAAGTGTTGCAAATAGCTATATCACCGAGCAGAGCCGCATAAAATAAATCAAACGTTGTGTAGGTTTACTTAAATGAATATTTTGATTTTTTAATAAAATATATAGGTAGGAGGCGTGGTGTCTAATATCTACCAAATACGTAGAGCTCACAAGTGGGGGAGAGTTTTAACAAACATGTGTCTACCGATATAAGTTGACATGAAACGCAAAAGAGGCGGATGTTATTGTTAATAAATTCAGGTCGAGTCAAACATTATCAGATCAAGATAGGATTAGTTATGTAGTGTATTATGTAGAACGTGCTTAAAATTGACAATTCAAATGATGTTATGTGCTATGTGGATTGCTAGGTAGTACTATTTTTCAGTCTAAGAGCTTCTCCATAGATGCAGTATCCAGATTTTCTGATGTAAACAAATTGTTTCAAGGATACTATAACAACGATCTATAATTACAGAAACACTTAGCAATGTGATCGGTTGATAAGAAAGGTAAAAAGTATTCAAATGTACACAGTAATGTTCAAAATTGTTCAAATTATAATACAAATAGATATTCCATACATGTGTAAAGTGTAGTTTTAGTTCCGTGTAGGGTGTGGTTGTTGCTATTCCTCAAGAGAACCAATATTATACGATGACTGAACTCAAATTGGACTATACATCTATTTGGGATTGGTTACATTATGATATTATTGTAACATTGTACATTTGTACAGTATATACAATTATAGATGTCCTATTGTTACTTCCATATCAATAGTTTCTGTAAATATCTTATATTAAATTCTTGAATTCCTTTTTAATTATTATTCTTGCTTATCTGACGGCCGCAACTTTGTTCATGAAAATTTTGACTTTGAAGAGAAATGTGACTTGAAAATGTAATATAACTAAATCAGAAAATGTAATAAACTATTGTTATATAGTTATACAATGTTTTACACCAATTAGAGATTAAAATGGTTATAATATCCTCTAGTTCAGAGAATGCGCGTGTCAGTCAATAAACTTTGCATTTTGTTAAGTAGATACTTACATTTAAATTAAACATAAAAGAGCTATTTAAAGAAGACTTCACAAAATACAATTGTTATGCAACAATAAGACACTGCTATCAATACACAATAATCGATGCATTTCATTACGTATGTAAGAGATCGCGGGTGACTTATCCGATGATAATTATAAACAGTGTTATAAATGTATGGAAATTTATACACAGATGTACAGTACGGTGTGCATGTGAATGTGTGGAATTACCTTTTGTATGCTGGTTGGAGTGGTCGAGGCTGGTGACGTGGCTGACGAGTTGGACATCGAAGAGTTGGAGTCGTTACCGCTTCCGCTCTGAAATGACCAGGGAGTTGTTACGTACTGTGGTAATATTCGCTTCATCAATAGATTAATTGGACCCTGTTAAGCAGAAAAGATCCAGTCAACATATTATATGAAATCGAATTACATACATAATCTAC
>DWJN01002482.1:0-15186 GCA_018248895.1 Carystus phorcus
TTTCACTGTTTACTTAGCACACACTCAAGGAAAACTTTAAATTTTGCTGTTTTCACACTATTTTTTATTGCTGCTCCTCTCCTCCATAAATGGACTATCTTGCACTTAGGTAAATAATTTTTCAAATCGGTTCAGTAGTTCCTGAGATTAGCACGTTCAACTTCAAACAAAAGAAACTCTTCAGCTTTATTTTATTAATACAGAAATATTTTGAGCATTAACTTATGTATTTTAAGTAATAAAATATACTGTGTCGTCTAAATTAGAGTTGAATATAAACGGAAGGAGGTCAAAACTGTGATTAAGGTTCCTTGTCAGTGAAAAAAAAGGGAGATGAAGTTTACACAGGAAGAAAATCAAAATTGGATATGTTTATAGAGAAAATATTAAGCACAAACTAGTAACTATTTGTAAATTATACTACAGATTGTAAAATATTCATGCAACATACAATGCACATTTAATCATTTGAATTTGATTTCAATTAGTCATATTTTATTAAGTACAAAGGTTAGATTAAGATACGTTAGGTTAAAAATGTAAAAAAATATTAAAATCATGCAATTCTTGTGACGTAGGTAATTTATGGATGGCTACTTATGATGAAATAGTAAAAGAGCATGTTTCCACAGGCACGGAATCCTCAGAAAATGTCGAATACTAATCGTATTCACATTTTGAATGCTTTTAATACGGACGAAAATATTGTTCGTGTGTGTTTAAGTATAGAAGTGGCTTAAATAGTTCAAAATTTGTTAGTAATATCTACGCCTATAGTAAAATTTGCAAAAATCACAGCTATCAAGCCCTTCATAGGGCACAGATTAGCCGAAGTCGCAGATGCGTAACCGTGGCTGCATCGTGCGGTTACGCCGCAACATAGAAACAGAAAAGTCAATTCCATTTGTTCTACAATTTAGTACTTAACGATAACGGAACAATGGCTGACACCGAAAGCTGTACCACCCAGATTACCACCATTAGCGATGTAGAACAAAATACCGACGCTATAAACAAATGACATCAAAAACATAACTTGTAAAAAAAGCCAAGTCTCGCAGCTCAATTGTTGTATTGTAAATAGTTGTGAGGTCCATGTTCAAGTAGGTTATTTATTCAGGTCGTAGTTAAGGGAACTTCTGTCTTAAGTTATTTCGTAATTAGCTAACCTACCAGCATCGTTTAGTGACTATATCAACTTTAAAATTCTTTTATGTTTTAAATAAATATATGTATCTTGGCATTCGCACTAAGTAATCTAATGTAATATAATATATATTTCTTCTAAGATACTCTGTTTTCATGCGATGGCTAAGTTATACAGTTGGCGTATTTAGAAAACTGAACCGAAATTGCAAAATGTTTTAGTTTTCCTTGATTTATAAACTTAACACTAATAAAATTGTATTATAAATTTGAATCAGTCAGTGAGAGAATGACAAAATTAAGAACCTTTGACTAGTTATAATTTTTAAACTACTAGTTCAAATTGAATAAACTTTATACTTATATTTTGTTTATAAAATGCGTGTTTGGTGACTAAAAATTTATTCTTCTAGTTTTATCCACAGCAAAGTTATAGGCGGGTCAAAAATGGCCTAAATTGCTTTGAGATAAGGATGGTACAGGCCGTAGCGCTTTTTTTGCTCGACTTGGCGGTTGCACTACCGTGCCCCCAGATGCTTTCACATTGATCCCAACAATGTTTGCTTTGTCCGCCACACGCTCGCTACTGCAGCTACTTAGAATTGAAAGTTAAAAGTCAATATTACTAAGTGCCGGCAAACGAATAAACTAAACGTGTTATAGATTTTAGGGGTTTTTTGTCCGGTAACGCATTGGTGACGCTGACTGCATTTTTAACTAGATGAACCAGCAAACGTTGTTTTGCCATATAAATTATTATTTAAGAACTATTTTTACAACTATACGAATGGTTGTAGTACCTATGTTAGCCTTAAAAGCTAGACATAATTATGTTATCGCGGACTTTTATTTAGATCTTTGACAGGGGAACAATTTTGTAACACATGATTTTTGAGTAACTTTCACCGTTTACTCAGCGCACGCATGGAAAATCTGCACCAATCACAATTTTGTCCTTTTCGTAATGTTTTTTATTGCTGCTATTCGTCTTAGCGTGATGTTCTATAGCCTATAGCCTATAGCCTTCCTCTATAAATGGACTATCTTACACTAAAAGATTTTTTCAAATTGGTCAAGTAGTTCCTGAGATTAGCCCGTTCAAACAAACAAACAAACTCTTCAGCTTTATATATACTAATAGAGTATAGATATTGAATAAGAATCAGACGACTTGTGTTTGTCGATATTTACGACAATTAATGAGAATATCATTACGTCACAGAAAATTAGTGACTTAGAAATAGTTTCCTAGACAAAAGCGCACTGCCAAAACTCACGGAACCGGACAAAATCATCTGGGACGTGGGACGCATATTTACGATAGATTATATTAGGATATTTTTACTTTACAAAAAACAATCATAGACTAAGTGAATTCCGTTTGTATTTAAAACTACAGTCTTATTCCCGAAAACAATTTTAACCTCGTTTCTCATTTTAAATTGGTTATTAAATATTTTTAGTTCCAATTTGAACCACTGCTGTATTGGGCGTTAACATAGTTTCAAAGGTATGAATTTTTGCAACATCGAGACAAACTCTATCGATTTAAAACTAAAAAGTGTCGTGTGTAAGACTATTTCTCAGATCGGCGGAGAATATTTCTCAGATTTTACACTGTAAAGAATATCTGCAAAGTTTATTACTATTACGTGTTATGTTATAATTAAATCCTAACTACAGCGCCCTCTAGAGTTAGCTTCGACAATAAAAACATGTTATATTGCTAATTAATACACGTACGAACTAATTAAACCTTTCGTATATTCGTGGCCGCAACACTTGAAAGTAGTTGATGGATTTGATTGGAAGTCTTATAGCATTTTAATAGCAGTTTGTTGTGCCTACTTCCCAGAGAATTGCCAAACCCTGTGATTTATATAGACATATCCTATTACTATTTTCGTTGTTATAATAAGTGGTTACTGTATGATAACTGGTGATGATGGAATGAAATGGAATTAATTTACTGAGACTTATCTGGGTATAAAAAAGTATTACAAATGCCTGAAAGAATTGTAAAGCAATGTTGTAAATATGCGTTATGAATAAATTAGTGCCTTTCAATTTGCCAATGTATATTTTATACAATAATTTAAGCATGATAAAAATATTTTTCCACATACTTCGTAGATAATTAAAAAAAAACAAAAATTGGTGGAACTTTTATTGATATTGTTTTATCAAGTTTATAGAAAAAAAAAAATTCTTAAGTGGAAAAAAACAGAGCGCATGCAAGAGTGCGATTTATATTAAATAACGTATGGCTATTATCGATTATAGAAATTGAAATCGCCACGAATGGTTTTTCTTGTTCATTCAAGTAGGGTTTTCGATAATTTAACTTTTAAACCCGCACAAGAAGTCGATTGGATACCAGGAGCTCATAAGCTGAAACAATTCATCCATTCATCTTCATTTCATTATATACTACATTATACGATGTCACAACATTCATAGTACATCTCCCTTACACCTATAAGAGCGAATACGACACAAGACATAGCAATTACATGGGATGGCCTTTGTTAGAACAGGACAAATAAGCAACGATGCACAGTACAAGTTGTGTTTTCTTTCGCGTTATGTGAGAGCGAGAGTATTAAAATGAATAGATGAAAGATATTCCTATCCTTATCTTTAGAAGCACCAACAAAATATGATAGGCACGCATTAGAACAGGACAAAACATGCAGCGATAAAGAGAGAGAAGTTATGTTTTATTTCAAATGACATGAGAATGAGGGAAAATGAAATGAATAGATGTGATGTTATTCCTATCCTTTTCTTTAGGAACACTACAAGTGGGACCTAATTTTATATGGTAGTTAAGGAATTCAGTTCAAAAAAATAATATCCACATAGATTAGAATTCTGTTACTAAAAATACATTTATTGTGTCTAACGTGTACGTTGTTTCACAGACATTTTCGTAAACTCCGTACAGTTTTGTTTTTTTCTGCTTAATTTTGCATCAACTATTTCCATCTATGGAATAAAATGTGCTGGAAGTTTCCATTCAAAACTTTTTATAATTAGTATCAAATTAGAAATAGTGTTAAAAGTATATATGTTTTGTTTTTATGTAGGCAAAAACTCAGGTAAAACATTTCTGTACTTTATAAATGCTCCTGCAAAGAAAAAGCGGCAAATTGTGCTGAACAGCTGTGTGCCGCGAATGCTCGCTATTCACAAACAGGTTCTTGTGACTAGGGGTGCAACAAATGTTACGAGTAATATTAAGGTAAACAGGAGAAGAGTAAAAAGCTGTCAACTTTATAACTTCCTGCAAAATGAAGCCCTGGGATCAATTCTCTTTGGCCGGGATAAGTTTTTATCTATTATTCTTTATTGCATTCACCTAATAGCTCGGCTCGCGTCGATGTTATTCGATCGACAGAGTTAAGCAGGCGCGTATGCGGTCGGTAACTGCGTGGGTGACCGTAAGTCGCAAAAATTTATTAAACGCTTCCGTACCTCGGAGGGCACGTTAACCCGTCGATCCCAGTTGTTATGGTATGCAACAGTGGTAAAGCAATGTTGGAGGCCTTTGAGCGGCTTAAAAACTTTCGGTACTTGGGTTGGCCTCTAACCGCAATGCCCTAGACGTCCTCAGTGATGAGGAGAAACCCGTGATCCTTAGTCGGCCGATAATGGGTTGAAGGCAAAGGAAGTAATATCTCAGATAAATGCTAGTTCTTGGGTTATGGACGTTAATGATTTATGTTTTCCGTGTCACCCGCGAAATAGGGAATCCTACTGTGGGGATATAGTGCCTAAGCGATTTTTAGGTATTAAGAATTTTCTGGAAATGGGAATACATACCAACTTATAAATAAAAAAAGATCCATCTATACGGTACCTCCAGTAATAAAACGACAAATTGGAGAGAGAGGCCAATAAGTTATACTAGATACATATTCTAGACCAAACCAAGGCCCATACACGGCTATAGCCTTTAACGACAAGAGTAAAAAGTTATGAACACATAAAAAAGTACAGTCGAATAGAGAACATATGAATTAACTCCATATTTCAAGTTTGTTTAAAATTTAGTGTTTTGTCAACCCTACGACGAATCAGTTGTAGGCTAAATGGACTTCCACTGACTAGATACGTATTTGGTAGTAGCGGCACGTCTGGCCCGTGAGATCGGTAAACTGCCGCTACTGGATAGTCGACTTATTGGGTAATCTCTTTAACTGCACTGAATCAACATTCGGCTTGGTGGAGTACATGCCTCGAATACAGCTCAAAACGTTTCTATATTACCTTTGTATCTGAAGTTTATGGATGCCTGGTGATTTGTTTTCGTGTTTTTCTTATTTAATCTGAACGGTTAGGCAGGACAACAAAACATAGAAGCTTTGATTTAGCTGGTCACCGAAGCCCATGGACGTCGTCAATCGTAAATGCCTTATTTTGCTAGTTTAAAAAATTTCATCACATGGCTAGGCCACTGAACCTTCCACCAAATGGAACAGCGTGGCTCAATATGCATTAAGTCTTCTCAGTTATAAGGAACTAGATGAACCAGCTAACTTTGTTTTGCCACATAAACAAAGGTAGAGAATGCCACTAGGCATTAAGTCCGCCCATTGTCACAATTACAATAAAGGTGTTAAATAAATAAATAAATATGTGCTCCGAAATGATTCACTAACCATAATCGATGACGTACTTTTGTTACACAAGACAACAGCTACCAAATCCTAATTTACGTTGCTATAGTAATTTGAAATGGCACATTTAATAGAAATGCTTTATATAATTATGACAACTAAATTAATACAATACAACATTACAATCGCAGCAATAAATCGTGTTTTGCTCAATGTAATTTCGCGGTAAATACGCAATTTGGTATAGAAATTAATTGAATTGGTAACCTGGTTGTTTAATTGAACCGAGCAAGAGCTTGTGTGCTATTATATACTTCAAGTGGTGTTTTCTTTTTTATTGTAATCGTACTGAACTTTTGTGTATTGAGTCCACCAGTGGTTTTAAATACAATGAATGTATAAGGGTATAAAAAAGTTCGCAACGTGCATTCAATGACTATAGTTTAATTTTAAACTCAACAGTATTCTTAAAATTAAAACATGCTGGTATTGTAACGGCGTGAAAATCCTCGCTATATTTAGTTGACGAAACACTTTCAGAAACTCAAATTGATTTGACAGAGCTCTTAAGTGTAAATGCATGTTAGTTCACAAAGGTATTGATTGATAAGCCTTTCGATTTTCCTAAGCGATCGACAGAGTGCAACTGTGGATGCGGTCGTTTCCTGGATGGGTGACCGCTGGTGGCAAACATTTCTCGAGCGTTTTCGTGCTTCAGAGAGCACGGCCCGTGGGTCCCGGTTGTTATCATAGATAGCAGTAGTTAACCCACGTCGGAGGCACGTCCTAGGCGGCTTAAAAACTCTTGACTCTTGGGTTTACCACTAACCTCTCCACCAATCCGCACTGGATCCGTGGTGATATGCTCTAGACCTCCTTAGAGATGAGGAGAGACCCGTGCTCATTAGTGGGCCATTATTGGATTCAAGGCAGAGGCATAAGTCCTGTAATTTATTTTCTTAATAATGCAATTGTATTCGTCCATTAAAATATGTATTTGGCACGTGACGCAGATTTGCGGAAAACTAATGTACGAGTATAAAATCGTATTTAGCGACATTCTTTAACAACGAATCCTGTGATTATTTGGTAAACTGTAATTAGGGCTCACAGCTATTTTAAACATTTATTTAAACACAAGGCCGCTATGAAATTATATCATAAAATTTGTCGCGATAAAACATGAACAGTTTATTAAAGCATATAATTATACGAAAATGTTCCGGTAGTTAGAAAATCCGTACCAATTCAGATAAGGAACTTGTTCCGATAGAATGTTTACTTTACGAGCCGCGGCCACGCGATGGTAACACGAAAGGTCCCAATGGATATCCAAATAAAAAATAATTGGCAGGAAAAAGCGGACAAACTAAAATATTACGCAAATTCGTATTCATTCCCATGTTCAATATTGTACGCATAATCTATTAATCGTCATTTACTCATGGATTGGTATTAATACCGCAAAGCTTTTGTATAACAATGCTATAAACCAAAATAATGTTTGTACTAGGGAATTATAAATGAAATTAATTGGAATAATGACCGAACGTTATGTGCGTATTCCCGCTTCAGCATTTTTTTAGTTTCTGGTCTATTCTATTTCTCAGTAATGTGTCGCGCTGTCTTTGAAGTTAATTTAAAATGTGATGTACTTCTAGATAAGGCCTGAAATTGTATATGAAGGACTGTGCGCACTAATGTAATATACATTCTGTTAGTTGGTAATATAGGCAAGAAAGAAACATGCATTATGTGGTCATTAATTGATTTTCTGAAAAAAGGCGATTATAGATAATAGTAGATTTTATAATAATAAGTTTTATTAGGCTAACATGTAACTGGGCCGAAATATATGTAGGTATAAAATAAAAATATCGTGATTATCAATTTTTCTTTAAAATGTTTAGTGTCCGCAATGATACAAATTTAAAATGATAAATAAGTACGTAGATTTTTATTTAAACCAAAGAAGTAGAAATTCTTACGCGTGTATATATAAGTTCATATATGGTTTTCAAATTTTTAAAAATAATTTCTAGTTAATGCTGGACTAAAATCCCACGCCATGGTAAGCGGTGATGCAGTCGTAAGGTGGTAAAGAATATTAAATTAGTAGATGCCTATACACTCTTAACTTGAAAACACCCACATTATAACTACTAATTACAACAACTAATTTCTATAGAAAACGAAGATACATTACATTTCATTTCGTATATATTTCGCAACAGTATAAATTGTGGTGAGCCTAGTGTCAAACCTACCGCAAAGCCGCAAAGGTTGTATAATCAATAAAGATTGGGTCATGGTCAACGGAAAATAGAACTTAAGTATTATGAACTTATGCAAAGTAGCACTTGGAACGCTACGGCTGAGTTGCAACGTGGCAATGTATGAGGGCTCTTCCTGACGTAAAACCTAGCAGCGCTGTCTTGCAAATTTTGTGAAATATTACACGCTCCCACGGCAAGTTTGCACCTCGTTACTTGAATCAGGTTTTGTACAGATGAATACAAGTAGATAAGATCTGTGAATCGCGTGTAATTCGTCTGTGCTGCGGTATAAAATCAAAGATATCATGATTTATATGGTAATGTGTTGAGAGAAGATTTTGTAATGTTTTTTAAAACGCATTGAGTAGTGGATTTGGTGGATAAAGCAACTCGTCGTGGTTTTCCTTTTTTTTTCTCTTCTTTTTTAAGCCAATGACGTATCCGCGTCGGTTTTGATTTTGCTTGTTTCCATGGGCGTGGATTACCACTTGGCATCAGATGGCTCCTCTACTCATTTATCGATTGCTTGCATAAAATGAAATAAAATACCAACTGGTTTCTCCACTAATCTTTTTGACAAGTTTGACAACCCTAATGGGTAATGGTCACAATACAGGATCACCGTTCAAAGGGAAAAATTAAAATTAGTAGAAATCGAAAGTAGCAAAGAATTAGTAGTAGTAGTAGAAAGTAGTAAAGAATTAGTAGTAGTCGAAAGTAGCAAAACAGTCTTAGATTAATTAACAGGTATGTCCACTACAATTAACCTATTAAGGCATGTAAAATTTGTATTGTCCTAAGTTCTCAGCAAGGCACAATTGTTTTCCGTTGCACCCACTCACTACATCGGAAATTCCAGTGCTATGAGTACGTTTAAAAAATATCTCCGACGGTTTACGACACCTACTTTGTAAGTGTTCCGTGCAGTTACATACAAGAATGTCTAGTATGTTGTTTATATTTCGGGGCGTTTCTTTTATACCCCTTGTCCTCGGTATTGTGTCTATAATTTCACTAGTTCATCGTTCACTCGTATATCTATGATTACATAACTATTTTACAACTATAAAAAGAACTGATGTAAGAGCAGTTTTATAGATTTTAACATTTCAAACGTGCAATAATGTAAATACTTTGCTAACTTTGTAAATTCTGGAGTGGTTTCGCTGATGCGGGGAAACGCTTGCACTTTAACATTAACATAATCTTGTACTTAACCTACTTTAATATGAGCTATATAATTTTGAACTTGTCTGTTATCAATCAAGCACTATGGTATAAAAGTCTGCTTCTTAGATGCAAAAATTAACGAGTTCACAACTCAAATAAACTATTTTATTCGTAGGCTTTTGGACAATGAGAACCATGACCAAACAACATTTACAATTTAAGCTTATAAACTAAATGCTACACGATATTATTGTTCACAACATATGATAGCCTTTGTAACCCACGAAAGCTGAAAAAGGCAAACTAGATTGCTGATATGAACAACATTTTTCGTTGTAATCCCTAATAAGGGTTCACCGTTAGGAAAATTATGCCAATTCACAAAAATATTCCTTACAAATATTATACGGTATGCTAACACTAGGGAAAAAATTGGAATACTCCACAGCTGAGGTAACTTTCTATATTAATATTCATAGAAATTCCAGATCCTATTCGCTCTACCGTATCCCATATTCATATTCATTCTGTCCATGTCGCTTAGATGCCTAGCGTTACAGTGAAGCGAGTTAGACCAATTTCCCACACATGAATGGCTCATCGCGATTTCGTTTTGTAATACTTTCTTTTATGTTGATGGTCAGAGGTGACTATCACATGGACAAGAGCATCAACGATGCGTTGATGACCAAGAAAGAATAGAGAAACAAATGAGGAGAAACAAAAAAAAATTAGAGATATTTGCCCTAATTAAGGCATACTGTAAACTGTATTGCACTGCGGACTGCGGACGCCTGGAACATACATACTCCACTAAGTGAACTGTAAACAAACACTTTTGTGTAGCTATTTGTGTATTAATTATTTATCGCAGCTTGATTAAAATAATATATTCTGAGAAGAATTTGTACTTGATGGAAAAAAGTAATTGTAAATTGTTTTATATTACTTTTAGTCAAATCCCGCGACTTGGTCAAAGGAAATATTACAATTCGTAAAGCGAAGCATTTTTTATTTGTTTTAAGTTAAAGGACTTGGATGGTTAACCTCAGTAACTTGCAAAGCCTGAGTGCAGATTAGTGGAGAGGAGTGGCTCAATCAAGAGTTAAAAGTTCTTATGATACCCAAAGACGCGCGAGAGCTCAATGTCCTCCAAAGATTAGAATAGTATACATAGTTTTGGGATCACAACTGAATTTACTTTACTTAATTATAACCAAATTTACAACCATTTCAAGCCATTTGTAACAATATTAAAACAAAAATTACTATTTTTAAAGCTTTACAGCTTCACTACTGAAAACGAAATAACATCAAAAACACGTTCATTATAATAAACTTCTCAAAAGTAATCCCTTGTAATCTGTTTATCTTTTGGAAAAATATATTTCTGTAGTTACTTAATTCCATAAATCTTTTCTCGCATAGATTAGCGTCAATAAAGGCTTGCTCTGTGATTTTTATATCGGATATCTTTTAATTTTCCTTGTAGATAACCCTTCCTATAGCAATGGAGTGTCTTCTTTTTAAACAAAAACGGGCTTGTCTAAGCCACGTGTCACGTCGACTGCTGTCGAGTGACGTGACAGCCGGATGACAGCTCTTAGCGGGGTCATAATACCACTGTCATTCTTTGTAGGGATTTGTGCAGGGGGAAAATATTGTATCGTCCGTTAGGATAATGAAAGGATGACCTGCTGAGATATACAAACGGAATAATAATTATTATTATACAAGACGCAAGACTTTATAATATTTTGGTTGCGTTATAATTGAAACGATTAATAATTTTTTGCCTTTATTTATTTTTGACAGTGTTTTGATAATAATCACGTCAAGAAAATTCCATTAAAGGTTTGTCCATATACATTTAATTTCTAATGTACTCGTCAATAACGGACATTTTAATTATAATAGATATTCATTGCGCATTATCAAGATTTCAACCTAGTTTTAGATGCGGTTACTGTCTCCAATTGGGAAGTTGAGGAACTCATCGATCATTCGTCAAGTCTCACCGTTCAAAAGTTTCTCTGATTGCCAATTTGATCTGATGCAGTATTGTAGATTAGTTTCAATCCATTAATAATCCTCTACATTTTCATCTCAAAACCAAGGAGGCCTCGAGAGGCCAGAGCCTATCAATGCGAACTGATGAAGGGAATATTGTTCAAGGCAAGTATCTAAAATTCATACACCGTATAAAAACCTAAAAATGGCTTAACGACTGTTATCTAATAATAACAATGACTTAACAAGACACGCACGGAGTTAGTGAATAAACTTCAATTACGAAAAGACCCGTGCTCTATGCCCCAAATAAATTGCCACATGCGAATATATTTTTTCTTCTCCATTGCAATGACATGGCTTTAAAAGATAGAATTCTCTGTTTTCACAATAGTTTCTCAAAAATAAGGCAAAGAAACGTGAACTAAGTAGGCAATAAGCGTTAAAACTTTTCTACTCGGCCATTAGCCTTCCCGTTCTTTCTTCTCCTTAACGACTTTTTGCACAATTAAGGCTATTGTTCCGTAGATATTTACGATTTTTATTTTTCCTTGTATAAATTATTTAGTTTGTAATTACTACGCGAACTCTAAAACGTGAGCCTAGCTTTGTTTGCGGACTTCTAGAGGTTTCTGTACGAAAAGTTTTGTTATAAAGCTTTATTGTTGAAATACAAGGCTTGATGGTGAAATTATTTAACGTGTGTTATAACAATAATGCATATAATAATGAAAGACGGTTTTATTATAACGATTTTGAAAATTCCCAAAAAAAATACATTATATTGTAAAAAAACTTTTTAAAATCCAAGAATGATTTATTTATGAAGCATATTCACAGTTCATTTTAATTAGAAACATATAAAAATTCATAATAATTCCAACAATTATTCAGAACGCATTCAAAATGTGCACCGACCTGAATATAATACGCCTTTTCCCCTAATCGATTTGGGACAATAGCTGTTTAAATCGAATGCTAAACACGTGTCAAACTTCGTGACGTCGCTTTTAACGTATCAAATAGTCCCGTAATAAAATAACAGTTTGATATTAGATCGGAATAGGGGACAACCATAGCAATAAGCTTATGAATGTGTTCAAAGTGTGTGACGAATCTACTCACCCTGTATGTGTCAGACTGTATCTATTGATGTAAAAAATAATATTACGCGCATCCATTTCTACCTATTGTGCCGTAAGGGTGTGCGAGCACATTGAAAATGTTACCGATTTCGTGTTCCATGATGGTTAGTTATTCGTATCTAGTTAAAATGTGTATGTGTGTGTTACTGACGAAAATAAGTAGGTATATTCAAAAGTTTACATGCATAATAATATATTTACTGAAAATACTAATTCCTTAATGGCCCATTACATTCCATAGGCCTCTCCTCATAACTGAGAAGACCTACAGTATACTCCACCGCACTAGTCCGGTGCGGACTGACGGAAAATATACTAATACTTAACAAATATTTAAAAAAATACCAATAATAATAATACATATAATAGATAATGTAATAAAAATAGAAATTACAATTTTATCGTTCACGGACATTAGTAGGTATAATAAAAGGCATCAGAGAAAGAAAATAGATGAAAAAGAAATTCAGATAAATATATCTTTAAATAGCCGGCGCTTAAGATAGGTATTTGTATTGATAGAAACATATCACGAACATAACGGATCAAATCTACATAATTTAACAATAGCAATCTACTACAATCTACTACAATTACACGTAATCGGTATGGAACCAGTAACCGCTACAATATGCACACAGCGCACAATGCCTGCCTTGTTAAAGACTTGTTAGCGTCACTCCTCACAATTCGTTCTCAATTCGAATTTGAAATGTATCGGTGTAATCATATTCGACACGGAATTTGACTTTCATTAAACAACCCTTTAGCAAATCAACTGTAAATCCTGTTGCCATGTTTTTCGATAATAGGCGTTATTGTGCTACTCCAAGTAAAGTTGATTTGCGTTAAACTATTTTATATCTCTAATAAACCGCTAAAAAAACGGTGACTGCTGCCTGACACCGAATCAGTGCTAAAAACTTACACTTTGTACAAAAGTTCCTTATAAATAAAACGTATATAGTCCCAGACATACAATTAACTAATATTATGAGAGTCGAAAAGTGTTTTAAAATTCAAATTTAGGTTTTGCTCAAAGTTTCAATGATGATTATGTTCGAATTTCAAACGCTAGGAAAACCTTGTCTTTTTTGTTTCGTCGTAGTTGCCTACTACAATTCTTCTTTTATCTTCTAGTTAGAAGCTATATATAGCATGAATATAGCTGTCGCTAACCAATGTTATAGGCGCTGTTTCGACAAAAGCACTTTGTATTTCATTAGCCACTGATCTCAAGGGTCCAACAATATCGAAGCTCGGTCGCTAATGGTTAAAGACGTCATAGTATTGTAAGAGTTTTATTAAATTGTGTGTTATAAATTACCGAGATTCAAGTATCATCTAGACTCATGTTGCTTAACTCGGTAGCGCGAGTGTCGTTGAATATTCATGAGGCGTGAAGCAAGTTGTCGAGTCAACGTATGATCTATGATGGGTGCTTGATAAATTGGTTTATAATGTTACATAATTCCCCGCGGTACTCATATAGGGTAAACCTTGTTTTTAAGAAATTAATTACCTCTAGCTAAGCAATTATTTACTCAAGCGGTTGCTACGAACATAACAGTCGTCAAGTCATGTCGGAGGCCTTCGGGCGGTCCTCCGTCACTTTGGTTGGCCACTAACCCCTCCACCAATCCGCACTGGAGCAGCGTGGTGGAGTATGCACTAGACCTCATCAGTTTTGAAGAGAAACCCGAGCTCAGTAGTGGACCATTAATGAGTTGATGGATGACAATCATTTATTTTAAACGAAAGTGATATGTGGAGTATATCAATCGATTTAGTTGGTCGTTAGTGTCAAAATTTTTTGAGATCTGTTTTAGATGGAACGTGAATCATTAGTTCGAACCGTTTTTACATACGGACCACGATCAATGCAAAATCAAAATATCGGCGTACAAAATACATATTCTGAGTACCTGATAATTATAAATCTTGTTAAAATAAATTCTTGTCCCAACCTACATGAGAACCTTGGAATCTTAGCTCTCCTAACAGATCAACTATGAAGACGACATAATTAAATCGTCTCATAATGAATATTATTAATTATCCATTCTCGTATACATTCTACAAATCCTTTATGTATTTTAGAAAGAGCTTACCTTTCCAATAATAATATGAAGATTTTATCGACCCATGACACGTGACGTAGAGCCGCCCTCGATTGGCATGCGGATCTCAACTTGAACTTAACTTTTCTTTTTATTGAAATCTAATAATAATCGCAATTTTTACTATTGTATACGAATTTTTAGAAAGATAACTGTCTTAGATCATGAATCCGCGACTTAGGACATGCCTTTACGACCGTGAGGGGTTTTATTACATCATTCTTAATTTAGTATAAAATATTGCATTGTGACATTGAGGCAAAAAATGGGGCTACTAAACTTATTTTCATTTATTCTTATGAAATTAACCACCATCGGTTTTGAATACTTTGAAGTAATAAAATAAAGAAATACTAACTCATTAAGTAAATACGACCAAACTATAAACTTTAATAAATAATATATGCGAGTTAAGGAGTAATCATTACAAGCCTAACTTAATATATTAAGTCAAATTAAATGTACCAATATATTTTTTCTAATAACATGTAACAAGATTTTCTACTTTCATAATACTAATATTTATTTATCGCTAGTAATTTTTGCTGCTAAATTATCTAATATACATATAAAATTCTCGTGTCACAGTGGAGTCCAACTACAAATAGTTGAACTCCTCCGAAACGGCTCGACCGATTCTCATGAAATTTCTTGCGCATATTGGGTAGGTCTGAGAATTGGTCAACATCTATTTTTC